>PVKB01000051.1:924072-1164881 GCA_004027205.1 Ctenodactylus gundi
TTTTTTTTTTTTTTTTTTTTTTTTTTTTTTTTTTTTTTTTTTTTTTTTTTTTTTTTGTGAGCCACAACTGTCTCGAAACACCCAGCGTCAGTGGTTTGGCGGATCAGCCTCCTTCTGTACCCTTCCCATTAGAACTGTAGGTGCTCAAAGAAACCATGACATGAACTCTGGCTGAAGGTGGGTCCCAAAAAGCCGTGTGTAGTTTTGGTGAGTCATCATCAATGATGGGTGAGTTTTTCTTTAATGCACTGCCTTTAGGTCACCCAAACTCTTGTAAGTAACTTTATAAACGCATTGGATCATCGTGTACTTGTTACTTACGTAGTTGAGCTGTGCCCTACCTTGGGTACATAGATATATGCTTGTCTCTCCAGGAGAAGCTTAATGCTACACGTGGCTGGGGAAGAACAGAACCGCAGCTGAAAGTGGGTCCCAAGCAGCAGTGCGCATCATGGAAAGCTCACCGCAGGGTAGATGTTGGGAGTGGGAACGACGCACTGCCTCTGGAGATCTGCTGTCAACTTCACGTATTCTGCGGGGCTCCCCAAGAATAGGCAGCTGTTGTTCTCCTGCATGTGCTGAGTGAAACTTTTCTCCTGGGAGATGGGAGCAAATGTCTATTCACTCCAGACAGGATGTAGCTGGCACACCAAAGTAACACCAGAGTCCAACTTGGTGAACCAATGAGTTTATTGGGGTGTCTTGCAGCAGTATAGGTGAGGGGGTACTAACAGGACTTTGGATGGGGAGATACCTACCAGATCATGAGACACTCAAAGTTGCAACACTGAAAAGCCCATATCAGCGTACAGGACGACTCACAGAACCTGCATACTACTTTTCAGCTTTTTCTTCAGTCCTTCCTCTATTGCACAAAAGTTTTCATGAGAAGACATGAATGAATGTTTGTTCATAACCATCAGGGGTAAGTAGCCATTGCGCCGAAGTTCAACTGGGTGAACTACTGAGTTCATTGAGATTACTTACAGGAGCATGTGTGACTCACACGTACTTGAGAAGAAGGACCAACTCCTTTCCTACCTACCATAAATAAATGAGCATAGCATCTTGACTGCAATTGTTATGAGCTGTGCCACCCTAGCATTAGTCCTCCCAGGGGATTTCCTGATATCACTATCTGGGCGGAAGTACCATCAAAATGCTCCTTCTCAGACCTTTGGAGTTTTCATAATTCTTGTTCTTCTGAAGATTTGATTTTTATTTTTATTGTGACAAGACCATTCTCACACATTTTGTTTTCCTGCCATAGTCCGTCCTTGTCAGTTTTAAAAATGTCTAAAATTTTATCTGAAGAATTTTATCACCTAAATTGTGATGACTCCTGTAGATGAATATAAAATAAATTGGCCAAAGAAACAGTTCTAATATAATTTAAAATAGACAAAAGTAAACATGTCAAAACTATTTTTCTTCTCCTAAAAGAATGTTTGTTTCTTAGAAATTCCAGCTTCTGGAAGGTACTGCTGACAGTCTCACAATTATCTCTTCTCTGTTTTTTTTTTTTTTTTTACTTTTTTTTCCTTGACTATTTCTGAAGCTTACCACCCTATAAATCAATAAACAGAGGAAATGAGAGGGTGAAAAATATGTAGGTAGATGGAAGAAACGTATGAGACATGAGAGACTTCTCAGATCTTTATCATAAATACTATTACCTCTTGAAGTTCTTCGTAACACTTATTTAATCATTTACGAATAGCTTTATAAATCTAGGTTCACTTTAAAGTCTACCAACTTTGAAATGCGGTTACTATTGACAACAGACAACTAATTCCTTCTTATTTCCTGTTGACTGATGCAACGTCTAATGATTTCACCACTCATGTGGATCTACATGTATAGAGAAGGCTCTGAATAGGGGAGAAGACTTAATATTATAAATCTCATTGTAATTAGATACTTATGCTTTAAATTAAATCAATTAAGATCTCAAAAAGATCCAATGATGCTAAAAACCATGATGCCACATTAAGTGCCTTGAATTGGATTACCTAAGTCTTTATAGCTTTGGATTTTTACTGTTACCTTCTACAGATATAATAAATGATAAGACATCTGCCTAGGCAGCGACAGTGTTATATCAGTCCGGGTCATGGCAATAATCAGATAGCACACTCAGATTAGTCATTTAAGAGACTATTTACAAAGCCATAAACAGGGTTCAGGCTAAGCAGCAAATAAAAGTGCAGGAAAAGTGCAGAGCTGGCAATAACTAGAAACTGTTTTCACTTCAGAGCTCAAAAGGCAAGTGGAGAGAGCAATTACGGAAGCCCGAAAGGGCAGCACATTGAGTCATGGGCCGTGTAAGTGCTTTGGCCTTCATGAGAGGGATGTAGTCATCCAACCTGAGTGTACAGGGAGAAAGCACGGGCATTTGTGATGTGACCACATCTTCTTGCTTGCTTGGACTATTGCTTTTGTTTTGTTATTGTTGCTTTTCTTCTTCTTCCACATTAGCTAAACTATTTATAAGGAGGAGGACAAAGGGTTCTACTTACTCTTTAAAAGTCTTTTCTCAGGTTGCAGGGTAGGATAGAGAATGAGTCAGTCTAGAAAGGAAAGTGGCGACTCTGTAACAGGCCACTTAACCTTAGTATGAATGCAAAGGAACCTGGAAGGGATAGACAGTAAACTCTGGAATAAAACTCGACAAAGGACTCTTGCATTTCCCATGTAACTTTTTATGTTGAGCTGGAAAATATATTTCTCTTAATATGTTTAAGGTACTATCCTCTAATATTTTCTAAAATATGCAATTTGTTTAAAATACATTATTATCCTTTCCCTATAAATAAAACATTAATCTTGAAAAGAATTTTAGCTTTTAAGCCAAATTTTCACCGTATTTTGTTGGTTTGATAGTTTTTCACTGAAAATGAATACTTCTGATTCATAAAAAAGATTGACAGGTGTTTAAAGGATTATTGAATTTTAAAATATATTGTTAAGAAAAATTTTAAGAGATTTCTAAATTTTAAAATATGCCTTTAGGTCTTGATTATTTTAAAAGTTATTTTTTAATTAATGATAATTGATTTGACAGGTTTTAAAATTTCATATTCGAACTTACCACTCATAGGACACATTATCTCAGAAAAAAAGTTTCAAAGTGCTCTAAAATAAATGTTTTTCAGAGACATTATAACATAATAATGTTATAATTTGTTTTTCTTTTTTGTTCACTATTTAAAATTTGTTTATAATGAAGAAGTCAGAAGAGATACATTGTGTACATTTTTACTTACTAGTTTGTAGGGTTTTTTACAAAGCAATGTAAAAATCACATGATGTGGCTTTACTGTAAAGAAAGAAAGAAAGAATTTTGGGAGATAAAAGATAGCAACCAAAAAAAAAAAAAAAACGTAACTGATAGGCACAAATAGCTACCGTATGCATTGCTTCATCTATGAATGAAAAGGTAAATAAGATGTCTAAAACCCTTATGAAATTAATGTCTATTGAAAAACATTCAGTGCTGCTGGCAGAAGCCTTGAGGAACTGAGCACCCTTTGATTCACAATTTCTTTTTGTCGACCTCCTCATCCTCATCATAACCGTGGTAATAACATTTTGTTCTGTATTTCTGCATAACCTTTTTTAACCCTACATTTGAGATCATCAGGTCTTTGTCGTTGCTGCAGCTGATTTATTTCACTTAGCATAGTATCGTGGCAGGTTCACCCACGGGGTAGGTTTTCCTCTGCTTGAAGGTGCAATAGCATCCTGCCAGTTCCCAGCTGTCCATGCAGTGATAACCATTTACATAGACTCCACTCCTCACTGAGTTTGAGTAACACTGCAATAAATACGACACTGCAGAGATAAACTTGATTGACACACTGGTTTCATTTCCTTTGACTGTTAGATTACTTTGTGTTAGAATTGCTCTTTCTTTCTTTCTTTCTTTCTTTTTTCTTTCTTTCTTTCTTTCTTTCTTTCTTTCTTTTTTCTTTTTCTTCGTTATGCATTCCATGATGATGACCACTCTGCATCCCCGCTAACAATGTAGCTTCTATTAATTTTATCATTTTAATTTTCCAAGTAATACATATTTAAAAAGGTAAACATCCTTAAAATGAGATTCCCATTAATCTTTCATCCTCCTTAGATGTATTATACTCTGAAATATACATAATAACTGTAAATATACTCTCAAAACCTTAGACCAGTGAGAAACCAAGTCAGCAAATGTTTATTTCATGACATCAACGTAGCTTTCAGGAAGGAATATCTCATTTTACATTTCTCCTGGCTGTAGCCACATTTCTTGCAGTTCTAATGCATCGTTGCCATTTTATAAGGCCCGAGGCCCAGGACTGCTTTTGTTTTTAATAATAAAATACAAAGGAGTACATACACGTTTGAGAATACTGCAAAGAGGTAGACTAACACAAAGTCAAGTGTCTATGAGTAGAAAATAAATCAGTGTCTTATCATGCAATTTCAGAAAAAATTGAGAATATTCACAACTCTTTTATACATAGTGTACTTTTCACTGATAATTTTCCAAGGAAAATAAATATTTTTTGTGTTATTATACTTGTTTCTGATGTATCCCAAAGGACAGGAAAATATTGCTTGTACATTCCTTTTAAAGGTTCTGTTACTATCTTTTAAACAATTCATAGGTAAAATTTCATTACTCTTGTCCACCTATAAAATCATATGTTGACTGTAGAACAGTGTATGTTGATCAAAACCTAAGTTTGTACTAAGATCGAGGAAAAGATTTTTCTATTTCAAAATAATTGCTCCATTATATTTGAACTTCTACTAATAATTTTCTAAGAATTCTAATAATCATGAAGGATTATGGGAAATTTTGGCAAATATTATAAACAATATTTCAAATTTCCTCATTTACCTCTTTAAAAATATATCTGTGTTTATGGAATTTTAAAAAAAACTTTACTGACTTTAGGTGTCACAAATGAAAATTTTAAAAAATGATTTTTGAAAAAATAAAATAATAAACTTAATCAAAAATTTAGCTATTATACTTAAATCTTCTTCCTGTTTCTCTCCAACCTGCAAATAGATGTGAGAGAATGATCATTTCTATCAATATCAAACACAGGTATTATAAGTTTTGACAATCTACCTCAGCAATACTTACAAACCGCAAAATGTTTTCTCTGTGCGTTATTTTGATTGATACCAAAAGTAGAACATGGATTGAATGAATTCAATTTCATCTTACTAGAAGTAGGTACCCCAAATCATAAAAACACAACCTGAAAAATTTTGCAGTTGATAAATTTGTAACATTTCTAAGCCTTAACTCTATGAAATGACTTCACTTTTATTCATCTGACCTATGGAATGAATCATCCATATAAACTCAACTCTTAATAATAAAATTTGAAATAAATTGTGATTAATTTAGGCTTCAAGCCCTTTCTTACCATGGTTTGGATAAGTTGATAAGTGAACATCTTTCAATTAACCTTTATAATGAAGTTAATAATTCCTGCTTCAAACAATCTTGTAATAGCACAATATGTTTAAAACCTCATCCATGTATATGTTATTAAATATGCATTGTTTTTTCCCTTTGTAACTTCATTAGTTTAGCAAGTACAGTATATGAACAGCAATACAGACTTGGTATGTTACCAATATTTGCTAAAGTGGTCACATGGGCTACACACCTATGCAGAATTACTAAATTAAGAATGATGTTCTTAAATACACAGTAATGGACACACACTGGTGGTCATAATAAATCAGACTGAAGGGTCATACCCTACATCAAACATTAATAAATTAGAGAATGTAAGAAACCAGTGCTGACATTAGAGTAAGGAAAATCTAGGATATCCCAAGTGGATTTTTTCCCCTTTTTTTTTTCGGAGACAGAATCTTGTTCTGTAGTCCAGGCTGGTTCTGAACAGTCTGTGCAGCCAAGGTCACCTCAAACTCACAGCAATCTTCTACCTCTGGCTCCTGAGCCCTGGAACTGCAGGCATGCATCACCACTTCCAGTTTATGAGATTCTTGGGAATCAAACTCAGAGTCTTGCCCTTGCTAGCCAAGCACTTTCACCTCTGTGCTATTCCTCCAGAAATTTCTAGAATTTTTGTGCTATAAATCTATGGAGCTTATTAGCTATAAAGAATTATAAACAAAAAACTTTATGAAGTGTCCATAAATAAGTGCTATATTCTAGAAAAAATCATTAATAAACTAACCATGAGGTCTGTTGTCTGTATCTTTATAATAAGTTACATGACAGTGGACCTTTCTTTCTCTACAGACACTTTCCCTTCCCCCTTCCTGGAGAAGTATGAGCCATGGAGTAATTATCCAAGGTCCATAAGTTTCATGTCTTCTTTTATGACCTCAAACCATGCTTCCAGTATACTTTCATAATTTACCCTAAAATATATTCAACTAAATTATAACTACATACTAATGAAGACTAGGCTTTCAACAGATTGCAAAGAGTAGATACACCCTCTGTAGAGACATTAACCGTAGCCCCCTTACATTCAGTCACTTTCAAATTCCTTGAATATTCTTTTTGCCAGTTTTATTATTACTTTCATCATCCATAATTATGTGATTTTTCATATATGTGTGTGAAGGCAGTGCATTGAGAAGACAGATTTTTTTGTGTGGGGGAAGGACTCTGCTGTGAGGGCAGGTCCTGAACTCACTACATAGACCACATTGGTGTCTAAAACATGGCAATCCTCCTGCCTCAGCCTCCTCATTGGTAGGCTACAGATGGAGGATGTAAATTTGTCTGTCTAAACTAAACAGCTTTTCTGGCCATGTTCCACAAGAGCTACACTAAAGGAAGCTCCAGTTTCTCTTTCAAAAATTATTTCTTAATCCTTGTTTTCTCATTCTCTAAGGCTTACATCTCAGCAAAGAGAGAAATAAAATAAAATGACTTATTTTAGGTATTGTGATAAATATTAAGAAAAGCACAGTAACAGTACATATACTAGCTGAATGAAAAGGTTTCTCTGAGCTGAATTATATGACATATCCCAGTTGGTAGAAAATAAATATACTAGCAAGTGAAACAAGAACTTTCTAAGAAGAGAGAAGGAACAAGAAAAACATCATTCTGTAGCATATGTGTATGGATTAAAAAAAAAGAAAGGTTATTAGTGAGGTGAAGCAAGGGAAAAAATTCACTGGATTGATAACCAAGGATCATGTCTGGAAGCTTGGAGAAAAGGCCTGTTGAGTCAAGTTTATCTTAATGCTGAGGTAGGTAGCCTTAAAGAGTCTTTAAAGCTGAGAAGTCTATGCTATAATATTTTCAGAGGTCTATCGGGGACAACTTTTGATATCATAATAAGTCAAGAAGAAAGAAGATTCATTTGAAAAAAAAGCATGTTTTAAGAGGGAAAAAAGTTTAATGCTGTGAGTTCCACAAAAAAATCTTGGAATATTTTTGATTTTCATAATTTTTCGATTTGAATACTATAGGAAAACAAATGACCAAGGTTGCAATACCAGGGCTGAAGTGTCAGCCATCCTCACTGTTTCCTCAGTAAAAGACTTGTTCCTTTTAGACGTTTTGGGGAAGTTATGCCTGCACATAAATTCTTACTTAAAATAATTTTGACTTTACAATATACTTTATCTTGCACATTTTTCCTATTTCTATAGAATCTTTTTCAAGCTTATTTTAAGAATCAGATTATTCTTCTAAGTACAAAGTGATTCAAATTCAAATAAATTAAATATATTCTAGGTTTTCTCCAGAGAGAAGTGAAAAGAACATGTGATTCACAGAATTCAATGACAAAAAGGCTTCTGGTTAATTCCTTCTTTATTCCTTGTTGCTAGGCTCCATAAGCTACTCTCCAAGTTGAGTTTAATGAAAATGAATTGCTGTATTACGTTCCATTCACACAATAGCACAATTGGAATCCCTTTTATTCGAGAGAATAAATAAGAAAAGCTAATAAAAATATAAATACAATGTTACTTTGGAAAAGAATAAGCACATAGTTACTGCAACTGTTGTCACGCTGTGAATAACATGGCAATTACTTGGAAATTGCGTCTTTTGGCTGAACCTTACTCATACCTACCCTGAAAATTCAATTACTCATTTCTGCACCTGCAGCTCACTGGAGAAGCACACTCTGATAAACCTACGGCCTTGGGTGTTTACTCTTATATGTCTGTAATATGCTCGGAGATGAGGAAAAAAAAAACTGTAAAAGTCAAGGTGCAATGACAGGCAATAGACAGCTCCATTATTGTCGTAACGGAGTGTTATGTGGAAAGGTATGTGCATTGTGTCAGGAAGCATATTTACCATTGACACACATTTCAAATTCTACTTTCTTCATCTGGCTCTCCACGGCACAGATGAGCAATTGAAATAAAGCAACCAGCACGCAAAATCCTTGAGGGAACATGTGGGTGCGAGAGAATGGAGCTTCCGAGAACATAGTAACATTCAAGCAGCCTGTGGCAAGAGGACAACTGGGTCAATTAAAAATTACATATTTATTTTATGAGAAAGATTAAAATTAATGTCATTCAATTCTTAACAGTGATACCTTGATTCAACCTTTTTTTTTCTGTTTCCAGAAGAACTAATTGTTACTATTTTAAGGGCGAGCAAAGAGAGAAGATACCCCAACTAAAGGGTTAACCACACATGTTTAACATTAAATAATCCAAGAAAAATATGGTTTAAAGGCTTGCCTTCATTTGGCCTCTATCATAAAATTTAAATAAACTGCAAAATCATTAATGATAAACAGTTAAAAGAGAATAATCCTTAATCAATGTAAGCAAGCCATAGTTTAGTTTCTTCTTACATACTCTGTGTGCCTACTAACAATTTCTGTCATCAACGAAATATTTTATTCATATTTTGATGATTATACTTAGAAAACAATAACTGAAAAATAACTGAATAAATAGATGAGAAACTTTGAGTTCATACGGAATCAATGGAGACAATAAGACAGAAACACAGCAAAGTGTCCTAAGGTAAGTACAAGACCGTGGAGCCGCTCAGTCTGTGAGAAATCCACAAAGGTGGAATACAAACCAAGATTTTAACAAGAATGAAATTCCACAGCCTCAAACATTCGTATTTAATTCTCTAACAAGGATTGGGCTATCACAGAGATAAAGGGAAAATTAGGATCGGAAATCAATTTTATTGGGTCTCAGGTTTGGATTGACACCAGATAGAAATAAAAGTGAGAAAGAAAAATACTCAAACTTTAGTAGACTGGAGATAAAGATACCTTTAGGAACAAAAGTCCTCTAAGATTTAGAAGAATAAATACTTTTAAGATAATGAGTGTCAACTGATATTTGGGTTACAATTTCAAATATTAAAAATTGAGAATACTAGAATGTTAGTACTAGCATATTAATTATATATATATATATATATATATATATGTATATATACTATGCATATGTCATGCACTGATGTAATGACATTGATCGTTCTATTTGTATCTCATAACATGAATACAAAATGAGTAAGATATACCACTTATAAAAAGAGGAAGATATCAAAATTATAAATATCTATACGCCTAAATAAAGAGCTTCAAAATACAGGAAGAAAAATTAATAGAATTTAAAAAAGAGAAATAAATGCTTCAGTACTCATCTCCAAGCAATGTAAAAAATAAGGTGACAAAATTAATAAGAACATAGATTTCAATGTAACATTGAATCCAAGAAAGAAAAAGCTCATAAAACAACATGACAGCCACCAAGACGTATTTTGAGGTATAAAGTCCAACTTAACAAACTAAAAAAAAAGGAGGCCACCTTTTCTCCAGTGCGTGATTTTTGGTTCCTTTATCGACGATCAAATGGCTGAAGACGTCGGAGCTGTTTATGCATTCTCAATTTTTATCAGAGTTGATTTTTAATATAATTTGATGTCCAGAAGTATGAAGCCTTCCCTCCTGTCTTGCTGCTCAAGACTACTTTGTTCTGGATATCACCTATTTCCGTACACACTCTAGAGTGACCTTTCCAATTCTGCAAAGAATGCTGCTGATAGTTTGATTAGAATGTCATTGGATTTACGTTTCAGTGGTATGACTATTTTGACAATCTTAATTCTCCCTTTCTAGGAACAGGGAGTTTCTTTCCATTTTAAAATGTACTCTTCAATCTCTATTTTTCCAGACAAAAATGATTTTCATCATAGATGTCTTCAAGTCTCTTTGTTAGGTTGATTTTTAGGTATTTTCTTCTTGTGAAGCTATCAAAGAAAAAGACTGTATGGATTCTTACATAGTCGGTAGATGTAAAAAGCCACATGAAAAATAGCATTATACAAAAATCAGTAACATTTCTCAACACCAGTACTAAACGATTTGATATTAGTAAAATATTAATTTCATGTAATCTTTCTCTACTCCCACTCCTGGCCAACCCAGTCCTACCTATGCCTTATCGTGCCTACATATTGAAAATATTTTCTTGCTGTAAAGTATATTTTTCTACCTACTTCAGAATATAGTTGTCAACACTTAAAAAAATCGGAACCTGGAAGAAAAAAAAAAAAAAGGTGCTGTTTAAAGTAGCAACAAGTGTATAAAATAAGCAGATACAGATTGAACAGTATAAATGTGAGATTTTTATGATAAAAACTACAAAACACTGATGATGATAATCAAAGAAAATCCAGTTAAGTGGAGAGATATACTATTCCCATGGATTGAAAAATAAAAAAAGATCAATTATTAAAATGCCAATTCACAAGTTTTTCTAAAGATTCAAAACATCACAATCAACATTCTAGCTATTCTAAATTTTTTGCTAATTTTTTCTAAACTCTTAAAACTTTATTGACAAAGAAAATTGAAAATCCAAAATAATGTTAGTAGAGGACTCACCCTACTACAAACAAAAATATTAAAAAGTAATATATAGGAAATGAGTATGTAAGACGTACAACAATAGAATCACATAAAAGAGTCAATGGATTTATAAGAGTTAAAAAGAAAATTCAGTGGCAGAGGATCATCTAAAAACGTGATGGTGAACCAGATTTCATGAGAAAAGATATAAACTTAAATCTAGCTCTCAAATTGATACAAAATTCTTCAGACGAAATTGAAAATCTAGTTGTAGAATTATAAATTTTAAAAGCAGAAAGAATGGGAAAAATTACAAACTTGTACTAAACAACCATTTTTAGATACAATATCAAAAGTGCATCCTATAAAACACACATGAAAAAATGAAAATATTTACAAACCACATGTAAAATAAATCATCAGCTCCCAAAGCAACAATAAAAAAGTCTATCAACATATGCAAAAGTTCTAAGAAAATACTCCAACAAAGAAAGGATCTAAATGACAAACTGGCATATGAAAATATTCTCATTTTGTGAAAAATTAAGGTTGCAATAAGATACTACTGCATACCCATACAAATATCACTTCCTCACCTAGTGTAAAAATCTCACGTTTATATTTTTAGATGTATATCAGTGTAAGTTTTAAAAATAAAACTTCTTATGTGTCTTCTGTAACAAACTGTAAACAACTTGGATGTCCTTCAAATACTGAGTGGCACTGTCTGATATGTGCATACTCCAGAAGGTTTGGGATGCTACTGAGCAAGAAAAAAGAGCACATTATTGGCATATGAAAGAATAACGATGATATCAGAAGCACTTTCCTAAATGAGAGAAACCATATTTGAAATAAGCCATTATTCCATCTTATCTACAGGACATGTGGGAAAAGCACACAGTGTAGTTGAAGCAAAGCACAGAAAGCATTGGCTACAATGCGGCAGCAAAGGGAACATTGGAATTGATTGATGAAACTGTTCTATTACATCAAGACCAGAGAGGCGGGTAATATGTGAATCTGTGCACTTGCCAAAACCCATAAAGCTATATATGCTAAAATCTTACTTACCCTTCATGTAAATAAAATAATGAAAATAATAATACTTAACATATGAAAAAGTTTTGTGCGCTACATGTGTGTAGCCAAAAGCATGCATCTCCAAAAATAATACAAAAATTAGAAGGAGAAATGTAGGCTGGGAACATAGCTTATAGATTAAAGCTCAGAACCACATATACCAGGTGCGGCGGTGAACACCTGTCGCACTCAGTATACTGAGGCAGGAGGATGGCCATGAGCTTCAGATCAGTCTGAGCTACATAGGACTGGCCTGGATTAAACAGAAAGACCCTGTCTCTGGTACTCACACACACACACACACACACACACACACACACACACACACACACACACACATCACTAATAAAAATAGTGAATGCATGTTCTCTGCATCATGGAATTTTCGAGATGTTTTTCAAACTCAAAGCAAATCAAACTATTTTTATTAGGAATCTGCTGTGTCTTTTATTATATGAAATCAAGAAGCCTAGACCATTAAAGAAACTGTACTGTACAATGTAACTTTTAATTTTAAAATTTCTAATGGATTTTCTATGTGGCTTGAAAGATTATTTACCTTTGTCAACTGTATAAATGTTCAGTTTATTCTCAAATGTTTCTTTCTGAGTAGAAAAGCAGCCGTTCTACTATTGACTCCCAAATGGCTTCAAGTTTTAATATCATTCAGAATGCACAACACATATTTTTAGGTATCATTAATTATTTTTCAGGGTGTACTAATCAAGTTGTTTTTGCCATATTACTAAAAGCAGCCTTGTCACATGACGATGTTATACTTAACTATTCAGAATAGTGAGCTGATGAAAGCAAATTTTCCTTCCATAAAAAAACAATTATTTAATTCAATATAAATCATTGTCCTTGTCATTTTAACTTCACAATTATTCTTCACAAAAAATAATAAGTTCTAAGCTTGCTATATTTCGTGTTTTATCTATTCTTTCACTTATATGATTTAGACATGCCACAATTTCTCATGTTTTATGTGGCATTGATGAGCTATTTGGGTTTTTCAGATTAAAAGGTCAATTAAAAGGAAAAGCATATTCCTTACAGTTCTCTAAATTCAAACCAGATGCCTATATTTCAAAACAATTCATTATTAATGTCACTTTGAAAGCTCATATCAGTGTTTCTAGGAATATCCATCTTGTTTGCATTTCTAAGCTCTGTGACTATATATGTGTAAGTTTGTTTGCTTAAATAGGTATGTATGTGTATAAAATTTGGGTTTTAAAATAATAGGGCAAACTACGCTCATAATTAAAAACCTGCATCTTCATAGCACTTTCCTGTTAACTCTAGAAAATTTTAAATAAGAAATGTAGCAGATGGAATGAGATCATTAAAGAGTGTTAACTAACCCATGAGAATATTTGTTCTTCACAATGTAAATACAGAGAGAAAATTGACTCAATTTTCTAAGCATCAGAGAAAAACATGAGCAATAATTGAGATAAAATTTAATGTCCGCTCTCTTTCAATAGTTAACATTATTTTCCATGTTTATGATCAAAATGCAAATGAAAGTGATGATATGTTCATAATTTATACAGGAAATAGAAACAGTTATTGTGGAAATTGCCAAGTTTTGGCTCATGAAATATTGTGAGAATGATAGAAGCGAGAAAATTTTTCTGAACGTAATTTTTTCTTTATACTAAGCAGAGATTCTAAATACTTCTTTCTCCTTCAAACTCCATTTCCAGCATATTTCATATTAGCATGATCAAGACATTATGGTCGACTTTTCTTGAAATTAATCTAGACGAGAGAAGGACAAAGAGTATTTTTTTTTTCCTCACTGGCAAGTGTGGGGAATTGTGCCGCACAGCCTCCATGAATATTAGCAGTGCTGATTACTTATCCGGGCTACGAGACTGGCTCGTTCTTAACAGTCACAGTCCATCACAGAAAGTCATATTCGGGGACTGTGCCATTGCAAGTTATGGTTCTTGGGTACCCTTCAGCTTGCAGATTCTTGACACAAAAGACAGTTACAGTGTATTTATAGATTTTAAGGTCACTGATCATTGATATGATGAACCATTATGTTTCCAGAATGTATCGGCTGTTGGAATTATTGGTCTATTAAAAGAATCTTTCCTACACTACCACACATACAGGAGAGTCCATCTGCCCAATATCCTTATGAAAGAACTGCTACAGTGTGTTCTGCATACTCATGCTCAAGTAATTTCAGTTGACACAATGATGCTCCTGTGGATCTATTACACTTACACCTGAAAGTCCTTGAGTCTCTTTGCCACCTGTCTCATTAATGTTCTGCAATGTTCTAGTTAATTATATTGTAACAAGCTATTATAGCAGCAAGTAGCAGTGTTTCTAAGTCTGTTCATTTTAACTCACCCTCTTACACAATGCTTAAAATCTGTTCATTTTACTTGATGATCTCCCTTAATATTTTAGTTTTTATTTAAAACTTTTTGAAAATATAAGAGACAAATTTGAAGAAAGTTTTGTTTAGAGTTTTCTCCAAGTAAGTGTCATTGATGTTTTAATGTTCTAATTCAATTCCCTCTGTATCCCTCTGGATTAGTCATTTTTTTTTTCTTTTTTGAGTCATGGTCTCACTTTGTAAACCATGCTGGTCCTGAACTCACTGCTGTAGCTCCAGGCTGGTCTTGGACTGAGCATGATCTGCTGGCCTCAGCCTCCTGAGTGCTGGGATTACAAACATGCACCACCATGCTTTATGTGGTACTGGGGAATCAAACTCAGGTCCTTGCACTTCTAAGGCAAGTGTTTTAACCACTGTACTATTCTTCCATCCTTAGCCACTTCATTTCATGTTTGAGTTAATTTGAGGATTGCAGGATAGATAAGAAAAAATGCAGAGTTTCTAAATACCCTGCTGCCAGTTTCTACTTGGATTAGTGCTTTATATAAAATACAACCGTTATAAACTTCAAAAAGTTACCATTGGCACAGCACTACATGTTGAAGTATAGTCAGACTCACATTTCAGAGATTTACTCACTCATACATCTGTTTTTTTTTTTTTTCTATTCTGTGATTCAGTCCAGGATTTCACATATCTTTAGTTGCCATGTGTCCTTAGTTTCTTTTAATTAGCACATTTTTTAGTCTACCTTCGTTTTCAGAATTTAAACATGTTCTTACAGTGGCTAGTTCTATTTTTATGATTCTTATTAATTCTGGTTTGTCCCGTATTTTGCTCAAAATTAAATTAAGGTAATTCATTGCTGGTGAAAATACCACCACAACTATATGCTCTCCTTAGAACCTGTTTTCAGAGGTTGCTAATAAAAATATTAATGGTGTCCATCAAAATTATACACTAGACTTAGCATGCTTGCCATCAATTACTATCTGGATTTTTTGAAAAAATTTTGAGTCTATAATGTAGCCCATTGCAGTTCAGGCTTTCACTCGTCATTTTAGCATCCACGGTAAGGAATTGTTTGAAGTATTTTGAGTTATGGCACAGTAACAGTGATTTCCTTTTTGTCTCTGTCCTTATACATTTATTAAGGTACTCATAAGAAAGGGCTTTTACTTCTTTTGTATGTAGTCATTTTCAGTTTTTTATGTCATTATGGACTTACACATTTTCTTAGTTACTTTTTCATTGCTGGAACAAGTCGTCCAATAACCACAAATCATGGAAGGAGAAGATTAGTTCAGACCACATTTTCATTCGTGGGGTGCTAGCAGTGGCAGGAAGGGTCTGGCAGAAAACACCTGCCCCGGGGAAGGATCTGGGACTTCCCAAAGAAGCCAGAGCAAGAGCTGGTATCTTCATAGGCCACTTGTCCACTAGCAGACCACACACTCACTCTCACAATCTACCACATGCCTGTAATCCACTCCTTCTCACCAGGCACCACCTCCTGACAGCACATGAAATTCATGGATAATCCACAGCATTCAAGTACAAGAGGCTTTTGGGGGACATTCCACATCCAAACCTTCACAAACCTATTTAATAGGGAAGACATAATGTGATATACTGATTTTTTTTCTTGATGAAATTTTCTAATTTTGCTAGTGGGATTTGAAGTTCTTTTCTATTGCGCACTTGATATGCCTACGTGAAAATAAGTAAAGTTTTCCCACCGATTTGTATTCTAGCAACAAAAGATCCTGCATGAAATTTTGTATTTTCACTGCCAGGGCCTTCTACCAACAGAAGTCTTAATTGTTTTCATTGGAGAATTGTTTTTAGAACAATGTCAGTGGAACCAAGTATACGAATTACTAATGTAGTATCACTGATCCTACTTGCAGAAAAAAAAAATAAAAGTGTATATATATATATATATATATATATATATATATATATAACACATGTATATAGAATTTTATCACAATTTATGCTTTCTTGAATTCAGAAATATACAAGCTAGAATATCCTTTAAATCTGAAAGTAACTTTAACAAATGTAAAACTATCAAAATTATGCAAAGCACACTCTTTTAATATACTTAAATTAAGAATTATTAGAAAAAAGATATTTGTCCAAAATTTCAAATACTAATACTTTAAATATAATATACATGTTTAATAGAGGTAAAAGTCACAAAGCATGCCAGAAAATATTTTAAATAAAATTGAAAATAAATTATATCAAAATTTATGAAGCCTATATTAGAGTGATGGTCATGTGAATAAATGCTTATAATAGAAAATAAGAATTATTTTTAAATTTCTGATTTAAGCTTCACCTTTAAGAAACTAGAAAAAGAAAAATGTTTTCAGCCCCAAACAAGAAAAGAATAAGAAACATGTCTAATTATTAATTTCTGAATTAATTATGTATTTTAAAAAGACAAAACACAATAGTCAACCATATGTATGTATATTTTTTTTCTGCAAAGTGTAGAACAAGAATCTAAGTCTTTAGAAATAAAAGATAGAAGGTTAAAAGTTCTCAATATTTGGGAAGGGGTCCAGAGTAGGTTGTCCCCAGCTGTCATATTACACCAAAAAGGAAATGGCCTCAGCTTAATAAAGGAACTTTGAACTTTGAAAGACTGATTTCTTTTCCATATGGCCAGGAGCAAGATAGGATTAAGGATTACCACTCCAAACATATATCCACTCAACATAAAAATTTGGATGGCCCTGGAGTGCAAAATCTTGCCACATATATTTGCCCTTCTACTATGACCTGCTAAATAAAAAATTATTCATTGCATATTCACAACCTACAATAGATGTACAGAAATATGCTTAACTAGTAAATACTCTTTTTGAAACCAAAATTAACTTTTGTCAATATTGTATATCTGGAATCCATGTAGTATACATGCTCTTCCCGTAAAACAAGTTAAATGCCCTAATGGCCTCGTAGCTAAAACTTTCCAAGGCTGCTTCTCTCCACCTCCGAAAATGCCATGATCTAGTGATCTCCACAGTTATCTATAAACCTTGTCTTTTTTATCTGATTCTGAAAGTCCTGGAAAAACTTTATGTGACTTTTAATAAATCAATTTGTAAGCCATTCTTTCAGACAGAAGTCACACATGAACTTTTTGTTTTTTCAAATTCTGCTCAGAAAAGAAATGATGTTTAAACAGCCTGAACAAATAGAAGGTGACCGTGACTAAATTTCCAAGCTTCTTTCATTGGAATTCCTTCCTAAATAAGACCTCACAAGACTGGCTGCTAACAAGATGACTCAGCAATTCACCATGACAGTTCCTGCTTGCTAACTAACTCTTTCTGGCTACCTTGTTTGAATCTTTCTAGTTACCTAATTTATTGATGTAATGTATTACAGCACTATTAACGATCGGACGGTGTTAGGCCATTACTATGTGAAACTTTGTAGTCGCTACACTGAAAAAACCACAGTGCGACCAGAACAACAGAGATAAAGATATGGAGTAATAGAGAAGCAAGTAGAGAAGAAGAAATCAAGCATAACTTTCCTGCCATATATTTTGCTGGAATCAAATAAAGTATGACTGGACTTTCTACAGTGCCTTGCTTTTCTCTCCAGAAAAAGCAAAACAAACAAAAGGTTGAAATGGGTAAATGCTTCACTGAATAATTTAAAAGAAATGAAGAGACTTTCATTTAAAACTAAGAGACAACTGAAGTTGCTCATAAATCAAGAAAATATAAGACAAAAAGTCATAAATGCCTAAATTAAAGATATTTGCATGCCCAGATAAAAATAATTTATGACAAGACTGAAAAAATGTAATTCTGAAAACAAACGTAGAATGACAAAACTAAAGCTTCAAGGACAAATAGACCTTTAAAAGTAACTTTTATCAATTATTCTGTGCCAATAAAATTTAAAAACCTACACAAAAACATAAATACATTCTGGAAAAATTTTAATTTAGAATACTGTTAAAAACCAAGTGTGTGTGTGTGTGTGTGTGTGTGTGTGTGTGTGTGTGTGTGTATATATATATATATATATATATATATATATATTAGTAAAATATAAATTAAATTTTGTAAAAACTCTTGTTTATTAAAATTAACAGCGATGTGAAAATTTTCAAGAAACACATAGTAGTATGAGCTTGATAAATGTAAAAATTATCACTAATATATTCCTCTGTAACTCAAAAATACATTAAAAATATCTTAAAACATTAGGTAATGTTTTATTTGTAATAAAATCTATATTTTTTTCCTTTCACTATATGAAAGCATTTTGAAAAATTAAATGGACTCAGCACATAGAATAAAATGTTAACAATAAAAATAATCAAACGTAACAAAGCAAAGCAAAAGCCAGCTACATTTAATGTTTACTGGACACCAAAATTCCACGTGTTCCTTTGTAGTTGGAGTAAATACACTGCAAAATAAAAGACAAGATACATTGTGTTCATGCACAGCATGGGTAGAAAAGAGACAAGGAAACCATTGTCTTGAAATGGTATTTTTTGATAAAGTTATACTACAGCTTCATTACATAAAACGGAAGAAATAAATTTATAACTGCCTGAAAAACTGTGAGCCTTCCATCCTCGGGAACTGCACTACAAAGACAATAGGTCTCTTGGCTTAAAAAACATGTAAATGGAATATGCTTTACCAAAGACCACCAAATGGGCAAATTCCACAGCCAAGAAGAACGCATCCTAGGGACGCTTTCAAACCCTTTCAGTTTTATCACTCGTGGTGCTTATCACCTACTAAAATCGCGCCATCGCTCATCGCCCCAAGAGAGGAACAACCTTTCATCTGGAAAATGGATCTCCTATTTCCATAAATGTACAAGATCCACAAACATACGTCCCCAAGCTCCCATAAATATATCTAGCTGTCTCTTTTCCAACTCAAAAAGGGCCCACCTTCTGAGTTTGTACCCTACCTTTCCAGGTCATAAAGCTTTCCTGAGCCTCTCAGTAATCCTAGAAGTGTTTTTTGTTGTTGTTGTTTGTTTTGTTTTGTTTTGTTTTGTTTTTGTAATAGGAGTAGTACCTTATGCTGTAGGCAGGATGGGTCTAGGTGCCAAACATGTGAGTTCAGGGTGGGTTAAATTTTCCATCTCTGCTTTGTTGGGGACCCTTCTAAATCTTGGTGTGTGTGTGTGTGTGTGTGTGTGTGTGTGTGTGTGTGTGTGTCTGAGTCTGTGTGTCTGTGTGCGCGTGCACGCATGCACACATGCGTGTGCGTGTTCTAACAGCATGCATATTTTAGAAGAACAAGTTCCTCCCTCCTGGATGGCCTGGCTCCAAATAGAGGCCCTACTTACTCTCAGTGTCCCGTCTTATCGCCGCCTTTTTCCTAAAATGCATTTTGGGAATCAGAACTGGATGTGCCCTCTTTCTGTAGGTAGGACCTCTGCCCAATTCTTGTACTAGCCTAGTCGGGCACCCGACAATGCATGTCTTGATCTGTCCCACTGCTTATCCGTTCCCCCCAGGAAACTCTGGTTCACCTGAACGTTTCCTCAGGTTAATTTACAGATCCTCTTTTTTTCTCCTACTCACCTATTTAAGATGAAATTTGAGAAAAATTGTCAATATTCATTTTCTAACTTCAGCAAAAGCAGATGAGGATGGTAGTTCCAAAGGTCACCATCCTTTTCTATAATGCAAACTCAACCTCCAGGGTTTCACAATTAACTTTAATTCTTGTCTTCATCTTTAGTTAAGGATCCAATCAATGACCCAATCCATAATATTAAAGATCTACTTACATGTGGCATCATTTTCAACAGCTATAGGCACATCCATCTTAAAGCATGTCTAGCTAAGCAAACTAAGCATTTTCAGCTGAACAGCAATAAAATATTTGTCAATAATAACTAAATAAATGATGGTACTGGCTGAAAATTAAATTAAGCTTTTCTATGCAAACTGGAGAGTCAGGTTGTAAATACAAAAATAGCTGAAGGGTAAAAACCTTTATATTTAGTGTTCTTTCTTTATCTCGTGGGAATAATTGTTTTTCCACAAATTATCCAAAAATTCAATTATTGTTCCATTACACATATGGATGATTTTCAAATGTTATTTATTTATTTATTTATCTATTTATTTAGAGAGGTTCTCGCTCTGTACATCAGACCAGTCCTGAACTCACTGTGGAGACTAGGCTAGCCTTGGACTCAGAGCTATCCTCCTGTCTCAGCCTACTGAGTGCTGAGGTTACTTACAGGTGTATACCACCACGCCTGACTTATGTGGCTCCAGGGAATCGAACTTGAGTATTTAGAGCTTGATTTAGCACTTGCTAGGCAAATGCTTTAACTGCTGTGCCATTTCTCCAGTCCCCTAATGTCATTTCTAAAAGAATGCAAACTGTTGGTACTTTATAACATGAGCATTCTTAACTATGAAGAAGATCTGCTTTATAAAAGAAGCACATGAATCCTATGGTGCTTCAACAAATATTAAACACAATGTTTAAATAGTCCTATGATCAAATCACTTTCCCTGAGCCTAACGCCGTTCAAAATAAAAAATAAACAAACAACAATTTAAAAAGTATTTCCGTGATTTCAACTAATAACATGTACCCTTTCTCTCACATTCTGTCATCTTAGTGATGTTAAAGCCAAGGCCCCTGGTGTATTTAGCCGGGTGGGAACACACTACCAACATATTCCCTATTCCTGTGGCATGTTCCTCCCTACGGAGCTGGAACTTCCACCACTGCTGCAGTTCCACGGCTTCTCTACTGGGCATTGAGTTAGCAATTCTTGGCACAGAGAACGAGCGATCTCTAAGCTACTTCCCTGTACCACAGTACAATTCAGGTTCTATTCTGTCAGTTTTGCAACAGTATTGTGAATTCTGAGGGGGGAGAGATATCTCAAGACAATTCCATACTTTTTACAAGCTATCTCGCTGCTTTGAAAGTGTTGTTAGAGTATTATTTGGAGGGGTTAGTCTGAATTCTGCTGCTGCAGGTTCGTACTGCACAACTCCCACAAATTGAAACTCGCCACCTTCCTAAGACTTACAGCTCCAAAAGCATCTTAGAGAAATCATTGTTCACAAAGGATATATTCAGACACAACATGAGAGACTCTAAAAATAAAACTCTAATGGTACCTCAGTATATTTAAGTTGTATTTTATTACTAATTTAAAAAGACGAAAGTATTCTACCTTTAAGTATTGTGGTGTTATTAAAATATAAATTATTCACAACATTTGCTATGACAATGAGAGAGAACATGCTTTCTAGGGATGTAGAGCTCTTTGGAGAAAGTAAGAATTGCATCAAGAACATTCTCTGGCAGAAAATAATGCTAACCTCGATGTGTAAAGAAACTTCTATATACCTTGTTACAACTTTTTTTTTTTTTAATCTGAGGTTCTCTTGTACAGTCTCAATTCAGGTAACACATGCATAAAACAAAAAATTGAAAGCATAGCAACATTATGTTAGTGAGTGATTGGACAATTAGCAATAGTCTCAAACACATGTAGATTTGACGTTTCCTTTTGCTGATCTCTTCACCATGGGAAAAAGAAGACAGGTGTGGATGTATTAAATATAAGGAGCTAATCTGTCTATGCGCCTAGAGAGAGGGCCATTTATTAAAATGTGTCATCATTCTTAACCTTCTATTTCTCTTTTATTTTGAACTTATTTGCTCGAGATTTTCCTCTTGGTGCTGAAGAAGTTGTGATATTCAGAGGAATTAGGGGACAATTCTCAACAGTTACTGGTTGGATTTTAGCGTTAGCTGTTAAGTGTTGCTAACACCAGTAAATGCTTAAAAATAATCTCTCCAAAATAAATAGATGAGTGAGTGTATAACAACAATTTCATGCTCTAATTTGTAATATTTACCAGCTTTAATGATGTAAGTAACTAGCTAGTTTCACACTATTAATTCAGTAAAGCAAACATGTTTCTAACAAAATATAGCACAATTCACCTTAGTTCTGCCTTTGCTTGTAAAGGAATGACTTTTCTTTATTCAGTCAAATATTTCAGGCTGCTTACAAATTACACCTCTTAGCCCCATATTCTCTTCAATGATCTACTTTCTAAAATACTATATATATATATATATATATATATATATATATATAACTATTTTTGTTCATTGTGGTAATGGAGATTTAACCTAGGACCATCATAATGAGCTACATCCTCAGAATTTTAATTTTTTTTTTTTACAATTTAACACAGAGTTCTCACTAAGTCAGTAATTTGACCCAGTGGGCCCAAATTTGTGACCTTTCTGACTCAACCTCCCTGAGTGCTGACATTATTAACCTCTACCAACAGACCCAACTGCAAAATACACTATAGCAGCTCTGTATTTAATTCGCAAAGCTACATAGATTGTGATCTCTTTTTTTACTAATGCTCCATCTCTATGATACATGAAAAAAATCACTATTTATATTATTCCATTTCCTGGTTAATAACCTCAGATTTAAACAAAAAATCCTGTCAACCAAGAAATATCATATTTTCATTGTTTCTGCAGTTTTGTCTTTTCTGAAATCTAGAGCAAATCATATAGTAGTGTTTACACACTGGTTTATTTCGTTTAGAGACATATAGTCAGCAATAAATTTAAGCAGCCTGCTCTCTGCTTCTTTGCAAGTTTTGATAGCTCATATCTTTTTATCAGCCATCAATTTTTCATTATTTAGAAGTACCGCAGCCTTGGATTCTGCAGTGGGCTGTCCTTGATGTATATTGGGCTTCCTAATGTGTCAGGGTCTGCTATGTTCCTGTTTATTCTAAACATCTTTGTTTCCTGTCCAATACCAATTGCTCTAAACATAACTCAAATATTACTTTCACTGACTCTCTAATGTAAATGTTCTTTTCTTAGTGTAAATGTTCTTTTCCTAGACCTTTATATATGAATATACATTTTTGAGCTATCAACTTCCTTCTTCTCTCTTTTGCGGAATTTAACTGTTTTATATCTTCTACCTTCCCATCTAGAACAGTGACTAGAGGAGCATACCCACTCAATATATCTTTCTAAATGAATTTAATTGGTAATGCGAGGTAATGACACGGAAGCAGTACATTTGGATTTTTTTCTCTGGGCATTTAGCTGTGCAAAGCAGAAAGAATACTTTCATCAGACAGAGATTCTGAATAGGGCTGTAATTCATTTTAGCAGATGAAAATAAATTGAATATATATAACTTAAAGGGAATAAGCCAAGGGAAAAAAAGAGATTGGAATATTGAAAAGATTTGTCATTGTGACTTACAAAGCAAAGCCCCAGAGGACATTAACAGGGCGAGATCACAAGGTATGTAGAGGATGGTATTAATAGATTCCTTTACCTTTGGGGCAAGAGATGAAACGTAACTATAGATTTGCTGTTAGATGGAAGATGGCAAAGAACTGAGTAGGATGAAAGCAAATTCTGCTACAAAAGAGAAGATAATGTGATATTGTGGAAGCAAGATGAGATTTCACTGTTCCCGTGTAACAGTTCTAGGTTACCCAAAAGGCAAAAGAACTGTGGATAATCACCAATGGCAAATATACTGATTTATCTGGATATTCCAAAGCATATGGTGCTTTGACATTATGATGGCTATTTTTTTGATCTTCATTCTCTTCAGTTTAATTTTCTACCAGTCAATCCTACCATTCCAACACAGACACTATCTCTCTCACAGTCACACACACACACACACACACACACACACACACACACACACACACACGTTGATACTTTCTAAATACCTGTATAACATGTTGTGAACATCTCACTTTAACATGTATGTTGAACCACAATACCACTGTATCCTAGGTTACAATTAATTTACCAAGTAAATCTTTACATTTTTACTATTTGACATTGAATCATATCTCAATCCTATAGATATTAAGACTTTAAAAATAATATGATCTATAAAAAATTAATTCACA
The DNA here is from genome assembly GCA_004027205.1 of Ctenodactylus gundi. NCBI lineage: Eukaryota > Metazoa > Chordata > Mammalia > Rodentia > Ctenodactylidae > Ctenodactylus > Ctenodactylus gundi. Next base: position 948,332 of record PVKB01000051.1, read on the forward strand.
CATGTATACTTTCTTGGAGCTCATAGGTATACATCAGGAGCTTTGCAATGTCTCCAGTTCTTAAAATAGTGCATGACGAAAAGCAGGTGCTCAATGTGTGTCTGCTAATTGCATGAGTCACCATCATTAGGGTTGCATGTATGTATTTATAACTTAGAGTAGCAAACGACTATTAACTACCTGCTCTTACCAACATTTAATCATGTTTCCCAGGTGAAGAGAAATATCATTTTTATTTTAATGAGTGAATTTGAGAGGAATGGCAAGTTTTAAAAATAGAATTAAATTCCAAAATAAGCAGTAATTTATTCTCAATCATTGGGGAAAAAAGACATATACAAAAGAAAAACTAGTGCTGATAACCACTTAATAGCAAGCCAAAAATCATCAGCTACAGAGGTTAAACACCCGAAGTAAGAGCATCATCAACATTGTTTGTTACCTCTAGCATGGTATAAGAAACAACGTCAATCTCTGTTTTAACAGTGTTACCTGATTCCACAGTGATCCCCTTGATTAAGGAAGCAGTCTGACTCCAGATGGCCAAAGTATCCTCCTAAGTGAAGTGGGATTTGATTGAAATTCTAGATAAGAAATAAGGAAAGCTTAGTAGACCATTAAATCTCCACAAAAAACCCCTGAGATATACACAGATTTATCCTTGGTGTAATCAGTTTCATCATTCTAGGGAAATGTCAAGAAACTGAGAAAACAATAGAACACACTTTTGTGTACTGTATGGAAAAAACTTATTATGACTTAATATTACTCATAAATAAATTTTTCCTAGAAAAATATTTTTCATTTTTTTCAAAATTATCCCATAATTTTAATGAAAATATTGAGTTTAGAACAGTAATGTAAAGTATATCACCTAGATATTCAGTACATTCCCATGATAAAGCAATTCAAGTTGTTATTTTTATCAAGGGCTAGAAAAATTATGTTAATAATTACATCTGGGGTATTAGGTATTTAGTAATATTTCTGAGCTTTTATTTTTTAAACTAAAATTTGAGAAAACTTTTAACTTTTAAGAACCTGTATCAGTACAAGAAGTATAAAGCTTAGAACAGTATCACATTTTTACTTGGCTATAAATATTAATTAATCAATTAATTGATCAATTAATTTATATTAACCAATCAATTAATTAGTTGCCCTTATTTCTTTATCAAATATGGAATACCACCATATTAATAGTTAATCATAAGTTAGTTTGTAATGATGCAATGCAGTAATTTATAGTAATTATTCATATTCACAAAAATACCTAAAATTACCAAATGACCTCATTGTTATAGAATTATTCGAACTGAAATTATTTCTTTTGGAATATTTTCAGCTGAGCAGTGACATAGGTCTGAGCAACTTAATGACACCTTGTCTCAAAAAAAGGCCCAAGCACAAGCACATAGCTCAGTGCAAAGTTCCTTCATTCAATCATTCAATTACCAGTTTAAAACATTTATTTAATAGAAGTAGGTAAAGAGATTTGTATTACATCCTGCCACCTTTAACTGTGACCAGATGGACTATGGTGATGTCTTTAAGATGTGTGCTTACTCATTTCCCCTTTCCCTAAATTACTTTAAAATAAAGTCTGAACATTATGTAATTTTTTACACCATGTTAATAGTTCTGCATATAGTCCACATTAAAAGCATAAACAAAATTTCATTCTCTTGCCAAAAAAATATCCTTTAATAGATTTTAATTTGAAATGCATTTATTTAAAATATATTTTAGATGTTCTAATTTATACACATTTTAAACATCATTTAAAATTTTAGACAGAAAGTATCACTATCTGAATAACATACTATAAAACCCATTTTAACCAGGATGTACAGTCGATTCTGACGATAATTTTCACCCATATAATTCCAACCTAAGCAATATATAGTATGTAGGACAAGTTATTTTTATTCTTAATTGACAGAGAAAAGAATATATTGTGGTATATGATAGAATGTTTTCATACATGTATAGGTTATCAAATGTCTATATCCAACTATTGTATCACTTTGTAAGCTAATGCTTCATGTGTGAGGTAGTTAGAATAGTTAACATCTACCCTCTTAGAAATTTTCAAATATAAAACAGAAATAATAAAAGAATCTTGGCCCTCAGAATAAAATGTATACAAGAAATAAATGCCTATCTAACAGAAGATAAAGAAGTCACACACAGTGGGACGTAAAAAGAGATATCACAAAATTTTTACCAACATTAATAAGAATAAGACAGCATAGTAAATGTCCTTATGGTGGTGTCTTAGTTACTTCCTTTTTCTGTGACGAAATACCCAACATTCATAACTTAAGGTAGGAAGAAAGATTTACTTAGCTAACATTTTTAGAAAGTCTCGCACAGTCCATTCATGGCAGAGGCTGGAGAGCTGCTCACTCCACTGTAGACAGAAAGCCAAGGGTAACTAGAGGACTGTCGAGTTCTGAAGTCTGAATACTTAGCTGAAGCAAGACTAGCGATTTCCCAGAAAGAAGCCGTAATAATGTTTCTTCTTCCTTGCTTTAATGCAAGCTGCCAGTTGAAACCTCACACCCAGGAAAGCTGCCCTTCCCTCACTTCCGGGCTCACAAGTCAGTAGCAAATATGGAAAACTCTGCACGTCACCCATGCCTCCTGCCCCAGACTCAACGAGTTGACACAGTCTTTCCAGCTCAAACCCAGAGCATCTGCCTCTTCCATCCAAACCCTAACTGCCCACCCAATACGGCTTCTGACTGTTGCTTCTTCTGAGCTGGTCTACTAAGCTCTGGAGATACTTTCCAGGGAAAGCTCACAGGGCATTTGCACCCACAGGCTGGTTTGGCTACCGGCTGCTGTCAGTTCCCAGGGCCTGAGGCTCCAGGCTTATCTCTGTCTGCTGATGCTGGCAACTCATGACCCCGCACAGGCAGCTTGGGACAACTTCTCAAGCTGGTATTTTGTTCAGCTTCTGGCATACCAATGGGGTTTCTTACCTTCTCGTGGCTTTCTTTCAATTCCTGGAGCTCTCCTCCTTCTCCTTGCAAAGTTGAGCTGGTAGTTTTCAACGATATCTCATCTTTTTGAATGAGCCATTGAACAGTACTCTTAGTCAGACCCCATCTTGCACAGAAGCCCCGAGTATACAGATCTCACCTGACCAAAGCCTGCATTTGTACCAACATATGGGTGCACACAATGTTCACCTGTGGGTTTCTGGGATTGCTATCCAACAAACAAATTTTCTTAATGAAGAGGTGCACAAATAGAGGAAATATTTCCTTGGCTTTTTCAACACTTTAGGATTTATGTTTTAAAAATTGTTAAGAAAATACAGTATAAAATACTATTTTAGAGATAACCACAGTGCAGTCCACACTACCTTGGTGACCACTGGTGCCGATATAATAAAACATAGACCGACAGCCAAATAATACAAGAGTGTACTGAATGAAAATAAAAAATGACAACATAATTTGCAAATTATATAAATTGAAGACACTGGAATTCATAAATGGAAACGTAAATATTTTCACTCACATGATTATATATAGAAAAGCCTAAATATACGCTTATGCATAAACACTGAATTCTTCACAAAATTTTGTAATTATATGATAATATTAATTTAATCATGACTGGTTAAAGTCGCTCTACTTTTGTAATCATTAAAGACAGATTCCATTATATGTCTTATTTTAATTTTTTACAAATAGAAAAGTTATGCAGACATAAAAATAGTAATTTTTTCTAACTTTAGGTTCTAAGATATCCTCTGCCATCATTTAATTTAATTGCATTTAATCTTATTTATGTAAAGACTTTTACCTTTAAATAAGTCTCTAAGAATGTCAATAAAACTTGAGAGTTAAGAGTAAACAATTTAATGACTCATACAGGATAGAAGACCTAACTTATTTCCAAAATTGTTATCAAAATAACATTTTAATTTTGTGATCAAAAAAGCCAGTTAAGGGAAATGAGCCTTCAGTAAACCACAAGTGCCACATGGCAAATTATGAGACTAGAGGGTTTTTTTTTACTTTAATTTTGATTTTACTTAAATGTCAAATTTTAAAATTTTAGTAGTAATTTCACTTTCAGATCGCTAAGACAATTTTGAAATTATTTGAAGTTTTTTGCAAGTGACTACTTGAGGTGAATTTTAAAAAGTCATTTTAATCTAGGAACATTTTTTACTTGAATTTCACTCCGTGATTGGCCTCCAGAGATGTGTGCTTACTTATAGAGTAGTTAAAAATAAAATGTTATCAATTGATGCAAAAGACTGCAGATGAGTGTTTACTATGTGTGCTTGTCAGATTGCTGTCTTGAATTACCATCTGAGATGAAAGAGTACTGAAGGTTTAGTGCAAAAAAGCACACAATTAGACAAATATCTAAAAGACATAGGAGTAGGCAAAGACTTTCTTAACAAGACACCAAAAGCAGAAGAAATTGTCCCCATTATTAACAAACGGGATCGTGTCAAATTCAAAAGTGTCTGCACAGCAAAGGAAACTATCAACACTGTAAAAAGAGAACCAACAGACTGGGAAAAATATATTCACCACCAACACTTCAGATGGGGGGCTCATAACCAGAATATACAGGGAACTGAATAAAAGTAAGCCTCCCAAAATCAAGGACCCTATTGAAAAATGGACAAAAGAAATGAAGAGGCAGTTCACTCGTGAAGAAGTACAAATGGCCAATAGATACATGAAAAAATGTTCAACATCTCTAGCCATGAGAGAAATGCAAATCAAAACAACGCTAAGATACCATCTCACTCCAGAGAGAATGGCCTGTATCAACAACCCAAATAGCAACCAGTGCTGGCAAGGCTGTGGGGAGAAAGGAACCCTCCTGCACTGCTGGAGGGAATGTAAATTCATACCACCGTTATGGAAAGCAGTACAGAGATTTCTCAAAAGATTGGAAATAAATATCCCCTTCGATCCAGTGACACCCCTCCTGGGAATATTTCCCAAAGAGGCCAAAACAACATACAACAGAGATATATGTATACCCATGTTCATAGCAGCACAACTAACAATAGCTAGAATATGGAAGTCACCAAAATACCCATCAACAGACCAATGGATACACAAACTGTGGTACTTATACACAATGGAATACTATGCATCTGTAAGGTCCAACAGTGTGGAGGTTTTCACAGGCAAATGGAAGAAACTTGAGAACATCATGCTTAGTGAAGTGAGTCAGAAGCAGAAGGTGAAACATCGGATGGTCTCTCTGATATGAGAGTCCCAGATCACAACTTTTACGGAACTTAAAGTGAAAAACAGAGGGAACTAGGTGGGTGGGATTGGAAGAGATGGTGGGTGGGTAGGGAAGGGTTGGAAGGAGAGCGGCAAAGTCCTTGTCACATTGACAAGACACGTATGTGCACAGAAGGCACAGAATGCTAAACTTCAATGTAAAACTTAAATTTTGTATATATATATATATATATATATATATATATATATATATATATATCAATAAAATGGAGAAAAAATCACACATTAACCCAGATACTAAAATATACTCCAATTAAGTACTGCCTTTCAAATTGAAAATTTAAAATCAAAAGAAGTCTTTGAATGCAAATAATTAGTTCACTGTCTTAGTTATGTATTAGCTGCTGAATACCAACACCCACAGATTCCAGAGGTCTCACGCACTCCATCCATAGACACGTGGCAACAGTAAAAGCATGGCAGGGGCTGCTAAGCTGAGTGAAGCAGGAGCAAGGTGTATGAAAAAGCTGTAACAAGGTGTCTTCTTCCTTTAAAGCGCCCGGTTGGGCCTCTGACACCCAGAATGAGTGCCCCTCTCCCCCTTCCTCAACCACAAGTCAACAATATATACCTAAAAGCTCCTCTTGGGCAACTGCAATCTCAACAAATTAAAACAATACCTCCAGTCAAGTCCCAGCCATCCAGCCCTTGCCAGGCAGGCCTGACCTCCCAACATCACAGGATTCCACAATTATCCCACTGCATCCAAATGCATGAGGCTTTTGGGGGACACTCCAGATTCAAACCATAGCATTCACTAGTACATCAAAAGTTAAAGAAGAAACTTGAGAACATCATGCTTAGTGAAGTGAGTCAGAAGCAGAAGGTGAAACATCGGATGGTCTCTCTGATATGAGAGACCCAGACCACAACTATCTCATGGAACTTTAAAGGAAAGACAAAGGGAAAGAAGGGGATGGGGGGGTGAAGGGAGGGAAGGGAGGGTCGGGAGAGGGACAAAGGGAGAGCGGGAAAGTATGTGCACAAAATGCTCAACTCCATTGTAAACCTTAAATTCTGCACTTGTACATATCAATAAAATGGGGAAAAAAGTTAAAGAAACATATACTGAAGTGCACCTTTCAGGAACTTCAGTTTTTGTTTATTATCTTTGTTAGTAAAGACCAAGTCATGTTGTTTAATCATTAGGAGAAAAACTAAAATACAAAACTCAAATTCTGATAATTTTAGCTAGATCATAAGCCTACACACTGTATGAGAAACATTATTCTAATTACTTGGATTTCTCCAATTGATTAGCTATTTACATACAGCAAGTTACACCTGAACTTTGTACCTTAAGAGAAAAACAATTTTAGTGTTATATGATTTTGTTTAGTGTAAATGTGAAGTTGGTTCAGCGGGACAGTTCTTCTTGTCTTAAATATTCTTGGAGGAGTGTGCTTTTCATATTTTAAAGGAGATACAGTCTACTCTAAACTCACGGGCGCTGGGAACCGACAGGTGCAAAACAGCCATATTGACTGGTCTTTTCATTGGTCCAGTAGAGGTGACAGGAATAATTGGGTAATTACTTTCTCATCATCTGGCCAGGACAGCTTGGGGTGATGTTCATGATAGCTGGGCAAGTTTCAAGAAAAGAATCCATGCAATTATTCTTCAAGCATAACTACAAAATTAGGATTTAGTTACTTTGTTGCAGTGTATTGACCAAAACAAGTAGATGGGGATAGACACCACTGCTTCCTGAGAGGATCTTCAAACTGGTATCTTTGGTAACCACCATGACTTAAATATCACTTGATGTATACATGAGCCAAAGCATTTTTTGTATCAAAAATGTTTAAAAATCTATACTAAAAATTTATATCACATAGAATGCAAGAGGTGATGAATAATTATTTTGTAATCAATCTTTCATAATGCATTATTTAATTAAGTTTTACAGTTTGTATTATTAACTCTGCTTTCAAATTGGGAAAATTCAGCTTGAAAAAGAATCACTGATTCTTGTGAAAATGGTTAATCAAGAGCCTAAATTCTCCTACAGGCCTATCTCATCTTGAAGATGCCCAGTTGTGAGCAACTGATTGGTAGCTCTCTAAAAAAGAATCTACATTGGCTTTTTTTCCCACTTTATTGATACATATAAGTGCAAAATTTAAGGTTTACAATGAAGTTGAGCATTTTGCGCACATATGTATCTTGTCAAGGTGGCAAGGACTTTCCCACTCTCCTTTTGTCCCTCCCCCAACCCTCTCCTCCTTCCCTCCCTACCCTACCCTCCTCCTGTTTCACTGTGTTTTTCCTTTAAGTTCCATAAGAGTTGCCACCTGATTCTCTCATATAAGAGAGACCGTCCTATGTCTCACCTTCTGCTTCTGACTCACTTCACTGAGCATGATGTTCTCAAGTTTCTTTCATTTGCCTGTAAAAGCCTCCACACTATTGGACTTTATAGACGCATAGTATTCCATTGTGTATTAATGCCACAGTCTGTATAAATGCCATTGGTCTGTTGATGGGTATTTGGGTGTCTTCCATATTTTATCTATTTCTTAGTTTTGCTGTTATGAACATGGGTACACATATATCTCTGTTACATGTTGTTTCGGCCTCTTGGATATATTCCCAGGAGGGGTGTGGTTGAATCGAAGGGGATATTTATTTCTAGTCTTTTGAGAGATCTCCATACTGCTTTCCAAAGTGGTTGTATGTATTTACAGTGCAGGAGGGTTCCTTTGTCCCCATAGTCTCACCAGCACTGATTTGGTATTATTTGAATCTCTAGTTGAATATTAAATAACTTCTGTTTGTATCTACTCACTTAAATATCTGTAGACCAGGTCAGTCCTGAACTCACTATGGAGCCCAGGCTGACTGTGGACTCAAGGCAATACTCCTGTCTCAGCCTGCCAAGTGCTAGGATTACAGGTTTATGTGGTGCTAGGGAATTAACTCCAGTACTTACAGCTTGTTAGGCAAGCACTTTAACCACTGAGCTATTCCTCCAGTCCTATGTATGCATTCTTTTTTTGTAATCCTGGGTATTGATCCCAGGCCCTTTCATACTGAGCTATGTTTTCAGTCCATTTTATTTACTTATTTACTTATTAATTCATTCATTCTTTCATTTACTTACTTTTGAGAAAGTGTCTCATTGATTTTCTAAATTGCCCAGGCTGGGCTTGAACATGCAATCCTTCTTCCTTAGCCTCCCAAATTGCTAAAGTTATGGACCTGTGCTACCGAGTCCTGCATAAACATATGCATTTTACTGCTAAATAAATAAATAAACTGAGATTAGAGTGGTAAAGAGGAGGAAGGAGAAAACCTATTGCAACTCAGGAAACAATGTAGACAAACAAGTTTAGAATCATAGCTTAAAGTTGTCATTGTTTAAAGTTGACATACATAGTCTACTCAGAATACAGAATATGCACAGAATTCAGGCAAGAATTCTCAAGGCATTTTCTTACAAACTGAATTTCAATATCCTTCACTGTGTCCTATATTCTTTCAAAGATCATCATTTTTCTTCCCTATATTTGAAGTTCTCTGATATAACTATATTTTATTGTTAAGTTTCTGGCTTTGTTCTACTGATTATTGTCTAAAGCACACCTTTTTTTCAGTTACTCACTTTTTTCCTACGCATTTTTTGACATTAACTTGTAGTACGGTAATGTACTAAAAAAATCATTCTTCAATGAGCCAAGAGACACCGCAGTTTGCCTCGCTGTTACTGTAATACATCCTGTAAATTTCATTGTTGTTTATGAAAATAACTAAATCACAAACAAATGTAAATCAAGGAGGAAAATTTACAAGTTAGAACTAGAATATGATTTCTGCTAAGGAGCACAGCAGTAGGAGAGAAAGGGTGAAACTCCTTGCAAGGCAGATGAAAGTTATATGTACAGTCACCATACACATCTCTGATAAGCAAATTGACTAACAAGTGACAAAATTCAGGATGAAAATTGTCTTGGTAGTTATATTTAATAACTTGAAGCATGAGTACTGATTTTTAAAAATGATTTATCTAGGTCTCATATACCATTAAATTCACTTTGTACAGTTCAGTAATTTTAATAAATTGGAAGAGTTGTGTAACTGCCAATACAATCTAATTTTACAAAAACTAATGAAAAACAATAAATATGAAAAATAATATACCCTGTTGTTAAAGTTCAGAAAAAAATAAATATATCTTTATTTTGCTTATTTTACCACTAGCATGCATTTTGTAGCTAGGTCTCTCTTTAAATTTTTTAAAATGAAAACATACAGCATAAATTATGGGAGAGATAGAGAAAAAAGAGTATTGAATATGAAACAGATTTACAGCTCCAATATGATATGTATTAATAAACAAAATAAAACGAAAGCATGGAAGAAAAGTCTAAAATTCTTTGGCAAATGAATGGGCTTGGTAGATGGGTTTCCTTGAATGTTGGTGAAACTGAAGTTTGCAGTCAGCCTGACTGATGACGCTCTTCGTGTTAAACACTGGGTTTGTATCCTGGCTTCCCACAGGAATGCGAAAGCCAGACTGAGGACCAATGCTGCGGTCCATCAAGCTCCCCGAACAGGTATGGTGAAATTTACTGAAGCAAAAGAAACGGCAACAGAATCCATTTTAAAAGGCAACCTGGTAACAAGTTGGGACATCTCACATGAGAGTGGCCACTTCCTTGGCTTGGGTCCCTTCTTTAAAAGATTTAGGGAACCCAGTCTCCATCATGTTCCACCCTGCCGGCACCGGATTCCTGTCATCAAACCTAGTGAGTGAGGGCCTTGCGGTCCTTGTGTAAGTGGACACTTAATTTTTATCTGTTTGGTTGTTGGACCAGCAATATTGCTTGCTAAAGGGATAAAGCGTCAAAATTTTCATTACTGTGGGCCAGTGTCAGGTGTTCCAGGCCTTGTAGGTCTCATTATCCTTCGTTTTCTTTTTGGACCCTTGCCAACCCGGGCCCTCACCACCTTGTCCCATGCATTTCTGTGTAACTGCCTCTCATACCTAAACTTTATGAGCTCAGAAAGAAAGAAGATCAAAGGAATTTTATCCTGTATTGAATCAGGTACTCCTTCCTACAGCCACTCAGAATTTTCTTTCACTCACTCTCTGGACTACAAGGAATTTGCAGAACTGAAAGAATGACAGTGGGGTTCCTGTATAGGATCAAATTAAAGAATGGCAGAATCATCATGAGAGAAAGAATTCAGGAGTTATTCCAAGAACAATAGTGACACTTTAGTGGGTTTTTTTTTTCTATCAGAAAATAAGAAATTTTGATGGACAAGGTCACCCTAACAAGTATTCTTGAGAACTTCTGCTTAAGCAATGCGTCTTCTTGTTCTGGGACTCAGTCGTTTAAAAAAAAAAAAAAGTTAACAAGGTGTTATGGCCTATGAGAATAAGATTGAGACTTATCCAGAGAGAAAAGGCTAATTACAATGAATGCATAATATAAATGAGATTAAACCAGTTTCTTGGCAGCAGAGTAGATGATATTTTCTGTTGTCAACACAAGGTTAAATTGATGAATACTAGCACTGGCAAAGAAAAATTTATTGACTAAATGTACAAATTTGAATTCAAGCCAATAATAGTAGCTATAGCACAATCAAGAATTAAGACTTAATTTAAGGTTGTTACTAAATGAATATTTCTTCACAGAATTTATATAGTTAAGACACTCAACTCAGAAAACATCAAATTATTTTAAGCATTATAATTGTATATGACTTGGAAGGGAATTGATCAATTAAAATAATATTTTACAACAATCTGCAATTGAACTATTTTGCTGTAATGTTTAAATTTTCTGTAACTTATGATAAGTATTCAGGGGGAAGTAATCTAACTTTTCAATATATTTTGTGAAGATTTGTTGATACATAATATGCGAACAGAATTCTCAATTTTAATGTAACCATTGTGTATCACATATATACTATTAAAATGGGGAACAAAACAAAAAGATAAAAATTTTGAACAATGGTACTGTGTTCTTATCTTTACAAATTCCAATTACATGGCTTCAGATCTCTCATCTTTGGTTATTTCTTACAAAATTTTGAGGACTTAGCCTAATAATTCTAAGAGAAATATTTTTGTCTGTCATAAGAATTAACAATTTAACTAAATAACAAATACTTATTAGTTAAAGCTATGTGCTTGGAACTCTTCTGTGAAATAGAAACAGAATTAAATACTAGTTAGAGAATACTTCCTGAGCTGTGCATGACTACCTCCAGGGCCCCTGAGGCATTTATATTCTAGTATGAAAGGACAGGATACTAACATAGCATTTGTCCACATTTTCATGCTAATTTTCAAACCTGATAAGAAGTAAAATAAAAAAATGTGACAGACATTTGACTTCTAGGGGGAGAATTTAACAAACAGAAGAAAGACAAATTAAATACTCTGGATAAGGGAATAGGTTTGGCACGTCTAAGGGAAGAGCGAACCATGCAAGAGGAGGTGAACACCAAGAGAAAAGAAGAAGCTAGAATATTTGAAGAAAGATTTCATTGGCCAAGTTACTATTTGGAAAATAGATTTAACACCGAAAGTTAAAGTATTCGCATTACCGTATGTATAAATAGGGGCAGAAAAACCAGAATTAATAAATGATTGCAAATAAAATATGAGGGATAGAAACACATTGAAACTGAGTCTTAATTTTTTACCTAAGTGAGTAAATCAGTTGTGAGCTCTAATTGCTGAGATAAGTGAGATTGTGGGGCAATGTTTTATGGGCAACTTAACAATGTTCACATTGGCCTTAAGAAGCTTGAGATGTCTCTTAGATACTGACTATGCAGTTACCAGGTAATAAAGACAGGTACAGAAAATAAAATTATTGTTTTAAAATTGTACCTTTCAGAAAACTATAATCTCAGGGTGCAACCCATGTTTTTCAACATTATCCTTATCTGTCCTTTATTTCTTTGCTTTGTAAGGCCTTTTCCTTTCTCTAGGCTCATGGCCAAGCCTGACAGTAGCTCAAGACTCAGCTTATCACCTTCTGGAAAACGAATTTGCTACCAGCAAAAAACTAACAAAGCCAGGTGGGATGCTAGGAGACTGAGAAATAAAGTTAGACAAGAGAGAATTTGTAGGAGTAACCAAGGGACTAGACCTGTATACACAAATAGGTAACTAAAAGGAAGATAAAGTTTAGTATCCTTGCCTTCCTTCTGTCCTTCTTACTTGACATGAGTATCTCTTCTCTTCAGTTTTTTCTTTTCAATTTATGAAATTTTACTGATTACTCCAACAATACATTAACTCTATACCTGTTTAGAGGCTTTGGGGGAATGTTACAGATCCAAACCATAACACTCATATACTCAAACCCATAAGATGGATAATTTCACATATATCCCATAAATATATTTATTCACTCTATATTTACTTTTTACATTGATTTTTGTTCCCTCATGAATTTTTGTGTTTTGATTATCTTAAAAACTCAAATTATATTTATTTAAATATAGCTTTGCTTACAATAAGATTCCCAGTTTTACTTCTCTAAAAATGTGTTTATTTTTGCAGATTTTTTCTTATTATTTATGTTTGGGGTAATATACTTGCTTTATGCTTCAATGCTTTATGTCTAGTTCTTTTTTAAAGATCGATACTTTAAATTTGATTTTTAGCACTGTTAATATGACCTGGTTTCTTTCATTTTTTATTAATCTGACTGTCTTTCTTAACTCTGTAATTTGATATACTTTTTATCTATTTGAGAAATTTGTGGCACATGAACGTAATAACGTGTTACTAAGTTTCAGTTTGTTCACTGTAGACACATGTCAGGGAGCTACAGTTGAGGGAAGGTACATTCTAACACGTGTCAGAGGTCATAGGTCATAAACAACACGTTCAACGGAGTTCCTCAATCTTGCTCTTTATTTTTGAAGAACTGAAACTTAAAACTATGGTTATAATCATGAGCCCAAGTTTGAGAATTCTTAATGAATATTACACTTTTCTCCTCATGTGAATAAAGCATGTCATTCAACATCAAGATCCAACATTAAGGGTCTGAAGGCATAGCGCAGCAGTTACAGCATTTTCCTGGCAGGTGCAGAACCCCGAGCTCAATTTCCCACCACCACACAAACAGGGCATGGTGGCACAAACCTGTAATCACAGCACTTTGAAAACTGAGACAGGAGGACTGCTGTGAGTTGAAGGCCAGACTAGATTACATCATAAATTCAGTAACACTCTGCAAGAAGAAGAAGAAGAGGAAGAGGAAGAACAAGAACAAGAACAAGAACAAGAACAAGAACAACAACAACAACAACAACAACAACAACAACAAAGAAGAAGAAGAAGAAGATGACGACAAAGCACTTTCTATCATTCCAATGCGTGGACCATCTGTTTTTATGGTCTTTTGGATTTCTTTCTTGGTATTATCGATAACTTTCTTTCAGTACTAAGCATGCTGTGTTAGAATTACAGAAGCTAAAGAAGATATTCCTTTTTCCAGGTGGGATTCGCCATATCCTCTGTTGTGCAGACTGTGTGAAAGAAAGATCAGTATCTGACCTAGAAGTCAGCTGAGTCAAGGATGCGTTGGACTTCCTGTGCTCTTGATTTAGCTATTGTTCACCCTTCCCTTCAGTTGGTAATAGCTCTCAGTGGGTGACAACTAGGAGTTGAATTTATTCCTAGAGACCGGGTTTATTTTTTGATGTTGCATAATAAATCCAATTTTTGTCACTTTCATATAGTGCGTCTGCCAAAAACTTGCTTTAGCCTTTCTGCAGCATTTTTTTTAAGTTTGTAATCTCTTTTCTTACCAGCCATAAATTATATAAAAAGCTATTGGAGAAAAGGAAAACTACAGAGATTTGAATTCACCATTTTGCTTCTCCTCCCTTTCAAAAACTGGAATCTTTATGCCTTGGATGATTTGGTAGCCTTAAGTTATGTTTTTTTTTTTTTTTGGTTTTTGGTTTATTTATTTATTTATTGCCTGCTTAGTAACAAGAACCTGTCAAAACCTCTACTTGCCGCAAGGCCCTTTTTCTGAGCCCCTATATGGCTTCTTCCTCCTATTCTGGCATTCATCTGAAATTCATATTTAAGCTATGAAACATTAAAATATTTTAAAAAGAATGACTACCAATAAGAATTCAAAAAATGACAACAAAAATTAAGTACAAGCTGAGTAAGTTTCAAGAGAAAAGGGGATACTTCCTCCCTGTTGGTAGAAATGCAAACCTTTGTCACTACTACAAAATATTCTCAAAAAACTAAAAATACAATTTGATCAAGCAATACCTCTTGTGGACATTTTCCCCCAAAATTGAAATTTGCATACTAGAGTGTTACCTGCATAGTCATGTTTATTGGGTGCATTTCACAGTAGCTAGTCTACCAAAACATCCTATGCAACCAATAACAGATATCTGAATAAAGAGATATGGTATGAATACAATATAATTCAACTGTATGCAAAGTCAAGACATTGACCAGTCCATGTATATGGGTCACAAATTTAAGATGAATAAAACTGCCCAGAATTTAAAATACATAATAATGATGCTCAATACAATCTCAACAAATTGGTTGATCAATTTACTAAAAATATTGCATCTGAAGTGACACCTAAGTATAAGAAACAGAGCAGAATATTTTTGAATTCTTACATTTAGTAAATCTTTTAAGAATATATTTGATGAATATCTCAATACATCATATGCCACAAAAAGCCTCTGCCTTCAGAAATTTTATCAGGTATATAGAATTTGAAATTCAAACTCTGGAAAGCTGAAATTGGTGTACTAAGTCTTTTTAAAAATTTTCTTCTATTAGGAGAGGGTGCATAGCTCAGTGGGTAAAGTGTTTACGTAGAATGCACAGCAGCCTGGCTTTGACTCCCTACCACCACACATAGATTAGCTGGGCCTGGTGGATTTACAAATATAATCCCAACTTTGGGAGACTGAGGCAGAAGATTGGTATGAATTCAAGGCCAAACTGGGCTACATCGTGAGTGTTCTGGCTCAGCCTGTATTCAGAGTGAGATCCTGCCTCAAAAAAAAAAAAAAAAAAAAAAATCTATTGAATGCTATCTCTTACAATACATTAATTCATTAGGAATATAGTATTTAAATTATTTTTATTACATCTTTTGGACAACTTGAGAAAAAATGTAAAAATACTAAGCATTTTACCAGCAAATAGAGTTATACTTTAATAGATAAAAATAAATAAACCTGAAAATTTAAGTTTTTTAATACTATGCATCTAGCTGTCCTAGGCCTAGGAGAAAAAAAAAATCTAGTTTTCCTGCTTTTATTTTTCACCCCTTTTTGGTTTCTTTCCTGTACTTCACAGCAACCTACAATTATTTTGACTGTCTATCCTCAGCTGCTTCTTTCCTCACCCTCTTTTAGGCAATTTCAGTTTTAATATGTTATATCTTAAGATATAGGTTCTGTCACTCTTCATTGGAACTAAATCTGACAATTCTAAATTTAATAGTGCCAAGTATATTGAGTGAAATTACTTACAGACAAAAAAAAATGGCATATTAACTCATTTTTCCTTTTGGGGTCAGAGGTGATAGCTAAGAATTTTTATTAGCTTTTCTGGCCTGTCTATCACAAGCAAAATTATAGATACATCTCAGATTTAACACTGCTACTTGACCCAGCACCACGCGTTAATCTGGAATATTCTGATTGTTGGATATTACACGTGTTAACCAGATATGCTAGATTGCAGAAGCATCTCAAATTTTAAGTCGTTCGTCTTTGCCATTTGAAATGACGAAGATGTCTTAAAAATCTCATCTGAATAGATATTCGATCAAAATTTCACAGATTATATCCTTTCTTAATGATACAGAAATTTTGAATTTAGGTTCAGAAAATGTGCTCACTAGAGTTTTTCATTCTGTGAATGCAGAGATGAATTTTATGTCACACCACTACACAACACGCAACCAATCTATATTGCATATAAGAAGTTCACAAGTGCTTTCCCTCAGGTTGTTCCAAAAAGTTATGAAGGCTTGAGGCCAGAAAGTCTAATGACAAACTCCACGTGTCTGACCTTTCTTATAGACACATTGCCTCAGAGAAAGAAAAGATTGCGGCTCTAAAGGAAGGCTAGCAAGTCAAAAAGAACAACAGTTAGTCCAGCTAGACAAATTCTTAACCTGAAAATGAATGAAGAGAAAGCAAAATCTTTGGGGAAAAATTTGGACACAAAGCCACAAGTAGGATGTAGAGTCTATGAGGACAGTAATGTTGTTTTGTTCAGTTTGCATCCATCAGGCCTAGAAAAATGTCTTAAGTGTAATAGATGTCTGTTAAACAATAATAAACAATTAAAATGGAATAAATAAATAAAATAGTATATATAATACGACAGAAAAATAAAACATTGAAAAAGCAAAAAGGGTGTAATTTATTCCCGAATGGAAGGTAACTTCTAGCTTCTAATGTTTTTCTTTTTATTGTGAAATGTATTTCTCTATTTCATTAATGTAGGTTGTGTATTATTGACATCATTTACTTTCAAGCAAAAAGCAATCTAATTTTAATAGAAGTTGAAGATGCTGCAGTTAACATCTTGCCTGGAATTAAATAATTGTGTTCAAAATATAACTGGTTAAATGAATGTTTCCACTACAGTGCAATGCGCTATGTTCTAACTAAGACGAACAACAACAACAAAAACATCAACGTCAAAAATACTTAGTAAAAATTCGCATTTAAGGTCACAACTTGGATGATAATCAAAAATAAGGTACATGCTTTTTATGAACAATACCCATACATGACCTATTAAAGGCTAAAAATTTCATTGACTCCCCAGAAATAATGATGGAAATTATAGAGGACATTTCTGGGGGGTTGGTCCTAGTGAATTATTGAAATGCAAGGTAGGGCAAGGCAGTCCACTTCCAATGAGACTGTGTTATAAATAAAGACATTTAAAGTCTGGTACTGATGTTGTTACTAAGCAAAGCAATGTAAGAAACAGAGAAAGAAAACAAGCTCTAGAAACGAATGCATCTCCAGCGAATTTCTGCTAAATACTGTGAAGATGAGATGTGTTGATGTAAGCTTATTATAATTCAGTCATTAAGCTACAGACTACACCTAATGCAAAATGAATTTTTATTCTCTTATTTGCCAGGTTCCAGGAACTGTGTTATGAACTTTATATGCAGTAAACTGTTTAGCTCTTCCAACTCTGGGATGGAGAAAAAGAGAGAGTTTAAATTACGGATTTAAAGCACTCACTTTGTTTGTAATTAATTTTCAGATTTAGGACTAACCCCCACATAATTGTGTACTATAGCCAGAGTTCCTAGCTAATCCCTGCCTTGCCTCACAGATTGGGCCTAATTAACTTGTGGTAACTTGTGTGCTTTAAAAGTCTAATTTGAAGGGATGTTTATTGGAAGATTTAAATATATGCTGCAAGTGGTTAAAATGGAAAAAATAACTAAATTAACGTGAATCAAGGCACAAACATATACTATGTTTGAAAAGGATGTTAAAAAAAAACTATACTTATTTTTGAGGAAGCTCGTGATTTTTTCCCAAATTGTTTTATATGTAAGAAGGTCTCACCATTGCTTTCATACATGATAGAATATTTGGCTGCATTATATATATTTATTTTTCCCACATTTTATTGATATGTAAATGTGCAAAATTCAAGGTTTACAATGGAGTTGAGCATTTTGTGCACATACGTATCTTGTCAAGGTGGCAAGGGCTTCCCCGCTCTCCTTTTGTCCCTCCGCCTACCCACCCCGCTCTCCCTCCACCCCCACTCTGCCCTTATCTTTCACTTTTTTTTCCGTCTTAAGTTCCATAGGTGGTGTGATCTGGGTCTCTCATATCAGAGAGACCATTCGATGTTTCATCTTCTGCTTCTGACTCACTTCTTACAGCATGATGCCCTCTAGTTTCTTCCATTTGCCTGCAAAAGCCCCCACGCTATTGGACTTTAGAGATGCATAGTATTCCATTATGTATAAATATCAGTTTGTGTATCCACTGGTCTGTTGCTGGGTATTTTGGTGACTTCCATATTTTTGCTATTGTTAGTTGTGCTGCTATGAACATGGGTATACATATATCAATATTTATTTTTTAAATAATGTATCTGTATGCCACACTTGAAATTTTGAGCCTTGAACTTTTCCTGGGGTAGTTGCAGGCAATGCTCTGCTCCCCAGTGAAACCGCCATGCTGCCGTGAGCTGGAGGCCATGAGAGAAAGCAACGCAGTCCCTACAGTGAGCCGTGGGGAAAAAAAGAGTCATTTTTGTAATTCAGATATATTAAACGCATTTTGAATTATAATAGTTTCAATTTGTGACGAGTTTATCAAGACATAATCTCATTGAAGTCAAGGAGCATCTATATCAACCTATTTAGCTCAGGCAGAGCTCTGCTGTTCAATATTTTTCATCACCGCATGTCGCTACTGAGCACCAAAAATGAAGCGAGCCTGAATTGAGGTGTGCTTGAGGACAAACTGCACAGTTGTGGGTTTCCAAGACAGTACAACAAAGGAATATTATATTTCATACAAACTGAGGAACTTTTGAAAGAGTATTTTGGAATTATACTCAAATGTTTCTGCAGATCTATTTAACTATACTCTTCAGTTTTCTACACATTTCAGGTTGAGTATAATGAGTGTGCCTTTTTTGATAGGAAAAAAATACAAATCTTGGAAATTATACATCCTAAATGATCAATAAAACACAAGTAACCAACTAAGTGTAAGAATGTCTAATTGATTTCCTATACGATATTAAAATAATTTCTCTCACACCTTAGAGCTCATTTAAAACTACGGTAGACTTTATAGGGCCTGGAACTTTTTAATAGTAATTTATTGACATTATTAGATTATAAATGTACTAGATCAGAGTTTATGCTGAATTTCTTTTTGATTCCCATAAGCTAAACACTGTGGGTAGAGAGTGACACTTCGTGAAGTCTTTCAATCAGCAAGTTAAATGCAAACTCATATTTTAGAAGTAAAATATTTTTGAATTATGAAATTTTAGTTACTGTTCATTTCTTTTAACAGATGGACACTGACTGTATATCACACTTTCCAAAGCCTATTTTTTTTAATTATTAGATTCTTAAAATGTTTGAGATGAGATTTTGCACTCTCTGCTAAAAAAGACACCATGTTTAATAAAACACTTGAAGGTTTAATATATTTCTTTCCTCTTGTGAAGATTGCATGCACTTCCACACATATGCCTCATGAGAATATTTTCTGATACTGAAGTGGTATAAGAAAAGCCCTTTCTTTTTAAGAGTAAATGTCATGTGATGCAATTTGTAATCAATGGAAAACAAATAAAAGAACAAAGAGTGACTTTGCCACCTACCATGGAATCCCCTGTATCACATGGGCTTTATAAACGAGTCCTAAATGTTAGTAACCTTATACTAAATGTTGTATTATTGTCAATATTGATTTTCTTGTGTGCAAAGAGATGTATTTGAACAACAAAATTTTCCTTAATTAGAATTTGAATAGAGACAACAAAACTAAGCTTTTCCCTTCCATGAAGACTGGGTGATCTGTTATTTGCTGGAAATAAAGAAATATGAAAATGAGACCATTGTGAACTTTCTCAAATGTATATTTTTAAGATGAGCAAGAGAAATGTGCAAAGAAAATCATAAAAACTGTGGAAGATCATTGGCCTAAAAATACTCTGAATGTGAAATAAAGGACACTCTCCTGTTAGTTCTTTGTATACAGCATGAGCATGCACATAGGCACACATGCTAACACTTGGTACCAGGACCTCAGAGACAGGTATGTATACATCTAGATGAATTCAGACATCTTGTGGTACAGCATGCTGAGATACAGACTTAAATCTTTTTTTTCCTAACTGTAATTTGCTTACAGAGAAGGACAATTTCAAATAAGAAAACTCCGTATTTTAGGATATTGCCTTATAAATTATTTTCTACAACTGAAGGAGAAAAGGGAGAGAATAGAATTAAAGGAAGAGAAAATTCTTTACTTGGAGTATGTTTACAGTGGTGGGATACAGAAAACACTCAAGAATTGAATGAGTAAAATTCAAGCCCAGTAACTCATGAAGGGATCTGCAGATACAACAGACAATCTATTTATAAAGAATGTATTTCTTACTTTACAGAGTTTATTAGCTTCTTACTATATATAAATCAATAATTTTGTTAACATACAAAGTAAACTTGGAAACTAAAAAAAAAAAAAATGTAGATTTTGCTCCATTTTTAGTAAACAATCTTACCAAAAGAAAAGCGTTCACTTTTTTCTTGTGGCAGTAAATGGAATCCAATTTAAAGACATGAGGTATTTCAAGGGCTTCAAGTGTAATTCCTAAAATATAGTTATTTGTCTAATTGACAGTTTTATACTTATGGTGGTTTAATTTAGAAGTAAGGCAAGATAATTGCACTTTTAATTTTCTCATTTTCTACCAGACAAAATGTTCCTGACAATAATCTTTCTGCTTTTTGAGAGAAATTTATCCAAGAGAGATGCCACTTTGAATACCATGAACTTTTAAGCAGAATTTTATTATGTAAGATGTAGGTTATTTAATTATTATAGGCACAATTTCTAAACACTTGGAAACATGTAGAAACAGATAGGGTAGGTTATAGATTAAAACAAAATAAGAATAGATTATTATAAATTAACTTAATACTCTGATTTTCTGTACAAATTATGTATTAATAATTCAGTTTGGTTTATGGGCTCTTCTGTGACTTCTATAATAGCACAAAATGAACAAATAATTCAACATTAAAATTGCTTTCTCAAGCAAAGAGACTCAATTTTTCCTTATCATCGAAGCCTACCATTTTCTCAGCACATTCCTTCAAAACAGACCTCACTGCTCCTCCAACGCCTATCTGCTGATTTTCACAATTTCTCCTCAACAAATAACCACAAATCAAGCCAGAAATTATTAAGTAGCAGCCTGAAAAAAATAGTGTTGTCTGTTCCTCTGTTCCTCCCCCTTGCTACCTTCATAAAAGTCATTCAGAAAAAGAAGTTCAACACACTATTTGCATTACTGGCCAGGAACAAAGGACAGACTTAAGCCACAATGTTAATGTTTAATACTGTTTGTCTTTCTCTGTGCCAAATTAGGAAATCAGTTTGTGTACTTGTTATTTCTTTTCTCAGTTGCATTTATTGATTTTTTGTATTAAAATGCAGAAATATGAAATGTATTAGCACATAACAAATAATATTTGCTGCATGATCGCAAGAAGCTCAGAACTGGATCATAATCTGTGAAGGACACAGAAGAACATGGGGGGCAGCTGTCACTACGGATAGGTAGATGGCTCGTACTGAGTAGAGTCTGACGGAAATGAAACAATTAAAGGGTTCATAAAGACAACAGAAATTGAATTAAACCAAGTCAAAGCTCATTGCGAATGAAAGAATATCCTATTTTTTTTCACATGTGCTCTATGGATTGCTTATAGCTGACTGGGAATATTTGTGGTATCTCTACTGATACAGTTGACCTGAAACACAGGTCCGTCTATGCCACGGCTCACCTGTGATTCAGGAGAAGTAAAACTGCTCCTTACATCTGTATGACTATTCCTTCTATCATTAGCACCTATTACTTGCTAGGCATTTAATAAAAAATAAAGGAATCAAAGCAGAGATGAACATCAGAGAGGCACGTGCTTGGAAGCCCCATGTGGCGTATTCAATAAGATTGGCAAGAGGTGTGAAAAAATTCAGAGAGGCAAGAAAACAATAAAACGATGGAATTTTTCTGCTATGGAATTTTGGCACTATCCCAAACAAATTATGCTTGACTTAGAATTCTGAAAGCAAAAAATATTTAACGTGAAATTCTGAATTATAGAGAATAAAAATTAGTAAGCAATTAAAGCAAAACATGCACGTGTGTGTGTGTACCTTTTTGAGTGCCTGTGTGTTGTGCATGTCTGCGTGCATGTGTGCATGCCTGCTTGTGTGTGCATGCCTGCACACATGTGTTTGCATGTATTTTGCATGTGCGTGTGTGTGTGTGTGTGTGTGTGTGTGTGTGTGTGATTTTGAGGCCAGGAGAATACACTGTAAGAAATCTACTGTACCTAGACAGAGAAGTGATGTTTTACAAGAATCTGAAAAGAGATAAATCAAGTCATGTTAAATTTCTTTCATTCTGCAACCACACTACTTCTAGTTGTTTTTTTAAATAAAAATTACAGAAAACCACTAACAGATATTTGGTAAGATAATAAGAATTTTGCTCTTAAATGGCATAATCTTCATGATTACAAAGGAATTAGAAGAGAGTGAAAGAGGATGTTTATTCCAGCATGCTATTATTAGTACCTGTTCACATTTGCTTCATTAGGAGTGGTGATTTACTGTCCATTTGGGAAAATTAGGTTATAAAATTAACATTTATGTATTTTCCAGATTGTATAAAAACCATAGCAAGTAGAAAATACTTTTTAAGATTATTACATTTATCATATATGCGATTTCAAGTGTATCTTAAAGGTTTTAAATGTAAGATTTCTTTTTCCTTATACTGCAAAGTAATTATGTTTTTGGGTTGTCCCTGACATCACCACCCAAAACTAGTTGACCATTGTTAAACATTTCCTATGACAAGGTGAAGCTGCCTGATATACGGGTTCCCATGGTAATCTTCCAGCTCTATGTGGACTCCTGAAGGCTGTCAAGAACTGAGGTAAATGTCCATGACTGTGCTTTTTGTGTGGAATTAATTTTTCATAAGATTTTACCTCCATATAGTTCATTAAATAATAATGAACTGAATTATGCCTGACAGCTGTTTTCCATTTTTGTTACTTTTTCTTCACGTAAGAAAATAATAATAACTCACATTGCTCTAGGAACATGAACTCTACTTGACAGCTACTTGATTTTCGGTCAGGAGATTGGAAAATGGAAGAACGTGTATGATGGATTGATTAAATTTTAAAAAGCAAACAAAATCAGTTAAATAATAGAGTTTGTAGCCATCCACGCTTAATGTTTTCTCTCATAATGCAGATATTGTATGCAAAATGGAAGAAATATGCATCAAGATATTATTTAATTATTTAAATAGTGAGACTGTTAGTTTATTCTTTTAAATGGGATATTAAAAATGTCCTGGAACAAATTTTGAAAATCAAAGGTACTTAATAATCTTTTTAAGGAAAATAAAAACCTTTTCTTGGAAGTATTTTACTTATATATTTTTTATATACTAAGCAGAACTGTGTAGCATTGAATACATACTGGTCCATTTAGATTTCTTTGTCCCTGTCAAAGCTAAAGGCATTTGGGTCAAGCGCATTTAGTTTCCAAGCATTGCATAGGCTGTACTTCAAACAGTTGGCTTCCTAAAATTTAGAACATTTTATTTCCAGTGGTATGCCTATTTTTAGAGAACTAAATGAAATTTTCAATTAAATATACATTGTCCATTGTCACTCATAAAGTCATAATTCATCATCTTTGGAGGGTGCCACAATGCATAATTATAGGTTGTGTCAATCACATCAGACGTACGTGAACAGAGTTTGCTAAAAACTCATTCACGTACATTCTTTACTCCGGCATTTTTAAGAATCCCTAAAAATCTTTAAAATCCCTGACCATGTAATATTAAATAGGATAGGGTTTGCTTCAGTACTTCCGTGTGCATAAAGATCTGTAATATGAAATTTAAAATATACAATTTTCTCATGGGTTGGAAAATAAATCCTACAGTACTGTAACGTATGGGAAATAAAAATACATAAGGAAAGCTCTACATTTGTTTCCACACCCAGCCTAGAGGCACAACCCAGCCTTGTGCAGAAATATGGAGGTCATGTAGAGCAGATGGCCTTGCAAAGCTAATGATTAATACAAAAAAATGGGACTACTGAGGTGACTGGAACTCGTGCAGAACGCCACAAAGAAAAGTGCTAAGTACAAAAGCTGCACTGTAAATCTACATAAGGAGTTGAGCCTTTTATGCACATATGTATCTTGTCAAGGTGACAAGTGCTTTCCCACTCTCCTTTTGTCTCTCCCTCTACCCTCCCCGTGTGGTATTTTAAAATTTAAATTAGTAGAAAACAACAATATTATAGTTTTAAGAAGTCTCCCTTGAAAAAGCCCAAAACTAAGTGAATGCACTATTGAATTTCACTGAAATTCTAAAGAACTAACACCATAATATAGAAGGCAATGAACTTTTCTCGGTTGATTGTAAAGAGTTAATATCATCCTGATGCCAAAATTTGTTTAATAAACGTAATTGTTGTTATTATAATTTCGAATAGTTCTCCCTTGCTTGACTTTAAGGTATCAGGGAACCAATGATAACAACATAGATAATAAATGATATCCGAAATAATTATTTGGAGTTAAATGTAATGTAATAATTGAAAGAAAGTGAGATATAAATGTTGTGTAAAGGTGTTCACACAGTAGTTGAAGATTGATTTCATCCAGTTGACTACAATAATATAATAAAATAATTTTAAATAAAAATTCACAATAAAATATTGAAATACCTCTTTTAAGAATAGTCCTAAAGCACTTCCTTCCAAAATTTAGAATACTGGAAGTTATGTTCAACTGAATACAGATGGCAGACTCATATCAGGAATTGAAGTAGGTTATGGGCACCCCACTTCAGTGCTCTTCTGTCTTTATCTTTTCAAATACCTACTTTGCAACTAGAAAAAAAAGAAAGAAAAAGTACATAAAAGAAAGAAGAGAAACAGTTCACTTACTGCCTTGGAAAGATTATTCTTCCTTGAGATTTCATAATTCACTGCTCTCAAAGAAAGGTATGCATTGATATAAAAATATATGTTTTTTTCATCTTATAAGAATAGAGGTGAATTCTGCGTGCTTTAGTTTATTTTGAGTTGTCTTGAAGCATTCATAACATCAAAGGCTCTTACCAATATAGTCCTAGTAAATTTCATATATAGAGATTAAGAATAGTGATAATATTGCACTTTCACAATATAAGGAAATCCAGGTATAAAAATGTTGCAAGCCCTGTCCCAAGGCACAGGCCTGTAACCTCACCACTCTTGGAGGGTGAGGTAGAAGGATCAGAAGTTCAAGCCCAGGTTGGTCAAATTAGTGACTCAGCAAGACACCAGCAGAAAAACAAAAAAAGGAAAGAAAGAAAGAGGAAAGAAAGAAAGAGAGAAAGAAAGAAAGAAAGAAAGAAAGAAAGAAAGAAAGAAAGAGAACAGTACTGGAGATATAACTCAATGTAACGGCCTTGGGTTCAATTCCCAGTGCCACACACACACACAGGCACACACATACACACACACTGCAAAGAACAATATGAAGAATTACTTTACCAAGATACAGAACAGTGAACAGTGAGGGCCTTGTTGAGTATTTCATTCACAGATATTTCATGTTAATATGTTTCTTGCTAATTTTTCTAGCAGTTCATAACAAGTCTAGTCCTCAATCTTTTTGGTTAATGACATCCTGCTACTTATTTGACACTCTATAATTCTTGGTGTTGGAAATGTAAATCTTTTTAAAAAGAGGCCCGGCTATGACTTGCCAAAACCTTTCAAATTATCTATCTCTGGCTCTGAAATTATTTAAACTTGAAAAGCCAAAGTTGTGTTTAAATTAAATTTTATTAATGTAATTCACCGATTCAGCTAATCATATTTTTTTCTTATTTTCTATTACTAAAATGGTCACCTGGCTTAAGGAAAGTTAGTAAGCATTCTATTCCAAGTGATAAAAGTGATATTGCATCTTTTCAAATCTTCCATGTAACTTTGACAATACATATAGAAAGGCAACTTCAGGCATAAAAAAAATTAGCCCCTCATCATGAAATAGATCCAAGATAAAGCTGGTACTTAAGAAAACTAGAGATTCCAGAATTCTTTTACAAAATTAATTGAAATGGCAGAGCAGAAACAACCACACGCCGGAGCTGCTCTGAGACATTCATCCAGGTCAGGAGGCATGTGGCCACAGGGGATGGCAGAGAGAGTGAGTCAGAAGGCTGAAAGACAACTTAACAGAGATAGCAAGCAGGTGACATCTGGAGTCAAGAGCTGCTGATGAAGAAGCAGAGAAGCGCTGGAGCCCAGCACTGCTTGCAGGGAAAGGTTTGGAGAATGTGCCACTTTGTGACAAGAGCAAAAGACTCCAGAATAAGAAGCCGATCAAGGGCTAGCTGAATAGCACTTGCCTAACAAACACAAGGCCCAGAGTCCAATTCCTCTTCACCACGTAAGCCTGGTGCAGTGGCACATGCCTATAATCTCAGCTCTGCGGGGGGGGGGGGGGGGGGGGGGGGGGGGGGGGGGGGGGGGGGGGGGGGGGGGGGCTGAGGCAGGAAGATTGCTGTGAGTCCGAGGCCAGCCTGGGGTACATAATGATTTCATGACTACAGTGTAAGACTCTGTCTTGAAAAGAAAATGAGGTTGATCATTGAGACAGCTACTGCTTAGCCATCACCACCTTCTGTACTGGCAAAGTGGGTAGTTTTCTTGTAAGGACATTAGACCATGAAATATTTACCCATGAAAACCTCCCAGGACCAGAACACTTTAGGGATACCAAGGTAAGTATTGTAGTTGTGCAAAGACTAAAAAGGTCAAACGCTATTGGTGGAAGGTAAGGCCCAGATATAGTTTGATACTTTCTACTGAAGCCTGAAGCAGCAAATATGCAGAGCAAAGTGAAAAGGCCAGGGCCATTCTGTCTGTGGCTAGTGTCTCTCCAGAATCAAATGGGAAAGGAACAATGACCCAGAGACAAACTTAATTAACATTCATTCATTATGAAAACAATGATAAAAACAGGTGCATAAGAATTGTACCTTATCTGGTTCATGCTATATGTAACAAACTTTATATATATATATATATATATATATATATATATATATATATATATATATATATATATCTCCAATATGGCTAGCCAAACCACTGATAAAGAAGAAAAAAAGATAGAGAATAAAGAAAAGAAAAAAAAAAAGGACAACAATTCTATGTTGCTTCTGATGTTGCCTTGGCAATACTGTTGTCTTTCAAGTACTATATTCAAGAGCATCTATTTTTCTCAGGATTGTGGTTGATAGGGCACTCCTGGGTCTCTCTCCATAAAGTCTTAATTTTAGAGTCTTAAGCCAAAGTTCCTGAGATCTCTGAAGCTAGCTCGGCCCCTTTTTCTGCCTGGCTCTCGATTGTGCTGTTCCTAACCAAATTTGACTTTCACAGTGATTCTGGAGGTTTACAAGGTCAAGAAGGACAGAGCCCTAATTCCCAGTAAGCCCATCACTTCTCTTGCCTTCTTGGGCCTGGACCAAGTTCCAGATGTCATGGCTTTCTAAGTTTGTCTCTGCGTCATTGTCTTGCATTTTTTACAGTGTTTTTAACACTTTTTCTTAAAAACAAAATCGTTAGTAATTTATACTTATATAGTGTAAGAAATTGTAATATTCTTTTTTACGAGATTTCTGGTAACACAAATAATTTCATACTATTTCAGGTCTTTTTTATTATAATTATTACAACTCACAGCAAAAATATATAAATCTTAAAAATCATGACCTAATCACTGGAAAACAATTGTATTATAAGGTTTTCCCTCATTCGTACTAATTACTTTGTGTCTTAGGGTTCCTAGATAATATCTGTAAACATATTTGAACTTCATAGTTAGCATGTTAAAGAAAGTAAGAAGTGGTTAAGTTACTGGCTAAAATTTAAACCAACTTTGACCACATTCTTGTTTTTATATAATCTAGAGTGCTCTGACCTCAAAAAGGCTTTATTTTTATTTAAAGACCATGTAGTGAAGCATTTTGGAAATAGTAGCTACAAAATCAACATACAAAGGAAGATTCATTGTCAAATAGATTTCAGAACAATTTAATGTCAGTTTCCTTGCCACACAGCTTCCGGCAACTCTTGATATCTTGACATGTATTTTGCCCAAGAAGTATGTCTCTAATGAAAGATGGTAAGTTGCCTTGATAAAATGTGCACATTTTTTGTGAGAAATTTCCTAGAAGTAGCCTCGATACAGTGTTTGATTAGATCTATGTACTCTTTGCATACAATTATTCTGCTAATCCTCAATTCGTATGGTCCTTCAGACCAGAAAGCAGAGCTGACCATGTTGTTTCATTTTTGCCTGTTTCACTATTTTAGAAAATATTGGAACCTCTCTGATCGAAAAGAATAGGATCACAGAGTGCATAATTCTTGAATGATTTTACTTCCCCTTAATTAGTTGCAAAAATATGTAAACAATTCTAATAAAATACACATTTTGAAGATGCAGCCATGATAAAAATAACTGTGAAAATCTTATAGACAGCTAATTTACTGATTCTTATATATAGTTCATTTCAAAGACAGTATTTCAATTAGAGAACCTGCTCCTCAGAGATCTGTGTGTTTATGGGGTGTGAACATGATGATAATTTAACATAAAATTGAAGGTATAAATTATATATCCTGTTTCTCATGAAACCTCAAATAATATTCATGCTGACATAAGGAAGCTGCTTCTGAGACACTCATAGAATGATCTCAAGGAGTAAGTTTACATTGGTATTAATGTTCATTAGTTATACTTTAATATTAAGCTTTAATTTTGGATATATTAAGGAAAAAATTAGATCAAGAGAGATAATCAGCCAGAAATGTTGCATGTTGATAGAATGGAGAAACAGTGATGAAGAAAAAGAAAACAGGCAGGGCTGAAAGCTTAGCTCAGCAGTTAAAACACTTGCCTAGCAAACAGAAGGTGGTGGGTTCAGTTCTCCAGCACCACATACACTGGGTGTAACAGTGCATGCCTCGATTTCCAGCACTCTGGAGACTGAGGCAGGAAGACTGCCGTGAGATCAAAGCCAGTTTGTGCTACATAGTGAGTTCAAGACCAACCTGAGCTACAAAGAGAGATCTAATCTCCAAAATAAATAAATGATAAATAAAAATAGGAAAAAAGCAATATTGTGTTAAGAAACTAAAGGGAAATTATGAGTAACTATAATGACGCAATTTAGATTCAACAGGTAAAAATTGCCCTAAATGTAGCCTAATTTGGATCTCAATCTATACTAAAGAAAATCAGAAAGATAACATTAAGCATACAGATCAAGGGTCACATGTCTTCAGATCAGAAGCTGCGGTATGACGCTCGGTCTACCTGCAAAACGCCTTACTTCTTTCACAGGTGCTTCCTAGGCAGGTGGAGTCCAAGCACAAGGACGCAGACTGCACTTTGCAAGAAAAACGCCTCTCTTGCTAAAATGTATTATCACCTCTGTTTTCCTCTTCATTTTTTTGCACCCTTCGACTGTCAGTTATAAAATACTCTACGGTGAATAGAGGGCTTCAGATAGAAGGATTAGTTGTCCAAGGGCTTGACTTTGTCATGGCAATGTATCTGAGACAGGGCGAAGTTTAGTCCTGACTTTCAATTTACATGTCAAGAATGTCCACGTGAAGTATGTGATCCTCATCACATCATTACCAAATCTGAAACCGGTTAAAATAAATAATAAAAGAATAAAAATACGTGAATCTAAACTTCTAATCTGCACCGGACTTATATAGCACGACTCAAATTCCATCACAAATTAAATCCTTTCATTTATTTCAGGTTTATTCACTTAGTCTACTTTGTCAAATATGTTTTGGCTTCTTATCTGCTACTATAAATACAATAATTTAAATGATCTTTTTCTGTTTTTTATAGAATCAAATAAACATATTTTGGAAATACCTGAGAGGCAAATGGAAAATATCCTCACTTCACTCAAATCCCTTATTACGCTATATTATACTTGAAAATCTGTTATCCCTGCTAGTATGTGAGTTGTCTGCTTAAGAAAACAAATAAACATACTGACAGTTGACTGACAGGAAGTACGTTCTGTTTCTTTTTTTATTCCAACTTCATTATTTTCCATGGAGATGGATTCTTGGAATGACAGGATGTCTTCATCTCAGTTCAGCTGCTCATTGACTTGTGCAATGTATCGAATTTCTTTCCAAAAGCAGGGAAAAAATAAAAAGGAAGGGGATACACATAAGCGATTCAGACCAGAGAAATTTACATGATAAGCAAGGTTTTGGCAGTTGACGATAAAAGCATTTTTGAAAGTCCCCTGCAAATTGCCTAAAACTTTAATATCTCTGGCTTGCCCATGTAGCTTACTAATCTGCCACCACTTATTAATGGCAGTCGGGATTTAAAGTTCTCGGACTAGTGTTTGGTATCTCATTAAAGCATCTCCACCTCATCCTCCAGAAACATGACATTTAGAAGACCATTAAGTGACCTCGATAGATAATTGCTACAAGGTCCTAAGCAGCCTTGATCCTGATCCCGCTTGGGCTTAGAGCCTGTTATCCTACTGTCAGCACTCTCTAGTAGAACTCTTATTAGTTAAATATTCTTGACAGAACCTCAAAAACAGTATACTTTTTTTAAAATTTGAAAAGTTTAAACAGCTTGACATTTTAAAGGTTATCACTTTCTTTCCCAGCATAATTATTGCCAGTGCCAATAAGGATTTGAAAAAAAAATATGTATCAACACTAGAAAAAAGTTAAGAGTTCATCTTCTACAGATTTATTTCAGTATCATTTGAAAAAATAATGCATAATTTCATAAACAGTGGGTGATATAATTATGAGTCGGAACATTTTTGCACATGTAATTATTCTTCTGTGCTTATTCTTGTGAAACCATGCAATACGAGATAAAGTTTAGGTAAAATTAAATTGCAATAAAAACTATATTCATGGCAGAAACGCAAGCTTCTTGTTTTAATGTAAGAAAAGGCGAGATTAAGTTAGAAATCACTTTCAGAGTGGAAGTCAATCAGGTGGGGGAGAACTTGAGCCTTCTCACCCATCTTTGAATACTGGCCTATAATGAAAAAATAAGAACTGCTTTTCTAAAGTTCACATTTACAGCTCTGGCAGCAAAATAACTCTATAGAATATCCTCACCCATTTTCTGGAGCCAGTGGATGTGATGTGTCACGTGATAAGAGGATTTTTGTAAATGTAACTGAGATATAGGACTTTTATTTTTTATATATTTTTCCACATTTTATTGATATGTATATGTGCAAAATTCAAGGTTTACAATGGAGTGGAGCATTTTGTACACATATGTATCTTGTCAAGGTGACAAGGGCTTTCCCACTCTCCTTTTGTCCCTTCCCCTACCCACCTCAGCCTCCCTCTTCCCCCGCCCTACTCCCCTCTTTCACTTTGTCTTTCATCTTAAGTTCCATAGGTGGTGTGATCTGGGTCTCTCATATCAGAGAGACCACTTAATGTTTCACCTTGTTTCTGACTTACTTCACTAGGCATGATGTTCTCTAGTTTCTTCCATTTGCCCGCAAAGGCCTCCACGCTATTGGACTTAATTGATGCGTAGTATTTCATTGTGTATAAATGCCACATTTTATGTATCCACTGGTCTGTTGATGGGTATTTTGGTGACTTCCATATTTTCGCTATTATTAGTTGTGCTGCTATGAACATGGATATACATATATCTCTGTTATATGTTGTTTTGGTCTCTTTTGGATATGTTCCCAGGAGGGGTGTCGCTGGATCGAAGGGGATGTTTATTTCTAGTCTTTTAAGAGATCTCCATACTGCATTCCAAAGTGGTTGTAGGAATTTACATTCCCACCAGCAGTACAGGAAGCTTCCTTTCCCCCAGCAGCCTGGCCAGCACTGATTATTATTTGACTTGTTGATGTAGGCCATTCTCTCAGGGGTGAGATGGTATCTTAGTGTTGTTTTTATTTGCATTTCTCTTATGGTTAGAAATGTTGAACATCTTTTCATGTATCTGTTGGCCTTTTGCATTTCTTCATGAGTGAACTGTCTCTTCATTTCATTTGCCCCCTTTTCAATAGGATCCTTTATTTTGGTAGGCTTACTTTTCTTTAGCTCCCTGTATGTTCCAGTTATAAGCTTCTTATCTGAGATGTTGGTGGTGAATATATTTTCTCAGTCTGTTGGATCTCTTTTTACAGTGTGGATAGTTTCCTTTGCTGTGCAGAAACTTTTTAGTTTGAGAGGATGTCATTTGTTAACAATGGGGATAATTTCTTTTGCTCTTGGTTATTTGTCAAGAAAGTCTTTGCCTACACCTACGTCTTTTAGAAATCTGCCTACTTTGTCTTCTAGGAGGTTTACTGTTTCATTGTTAATGTTTAAGTCTTTGATCCACGTTGATTTGATTTTGGTGCATGGTGATAGGTGTATAGCTAGATTCATTCTTCTGCACGTGGATGTCCAGTTTTCTCAGCACCATTTGTTGAACAGGTTGTCCTTTTTCCATTGTATGCATTTGGCCCCTTTGTCAAAGATTAAGTAATTGAGGATATTTGGGTTTGTCTCTGCATCTTCAGTTCTGTTCCCCTGGTCTGTCTGTCTATTTTTGTGCCAGTACCAAATTGTTTTTACAACTATGGCTTTATAGTGTAGCCTGATGTCTGGGACTGTAATGCCTCCTGCTTTGGTCTCATCACTCAGGATTTCTTTGGCTATTCTTGGTCTCTTTTGGTTCCATATGAATTTAAGAATTGTTGACTTTTAAATTACCGTAAATAAGCAAAGTGTTCGTACTCTAATCATGCAAGATTCTAAAACAGAGACAGTGGTAGAGTAAGAAGAAAGAGACAGGTGGGAGAAGTGAAGGTGAGAGAGACATGAAAAGTGAGCCATTGACTTTGAAAGCAGTGTTTTGGGGCTGGAAGTGAAGAAACCACTATAATTTGACAGCAACATTCTGTTGAAAGTCAGTTAGTAAACAAATACTTTAGTGTTAAAATTGCAGAAGGGTGAATTCTGAAAACAACCTGAAGGAGTATAAGAGTAGAGTTTTCTCCTGAGCCTCAAGACAAAGGCCCAATGTAATCTTCCCTGTGGGACCCAAAGCACAGAGCCAGGCCAACCATTGTTTCTGAAAGACAGAATAGTGAAACAACGTATTGTATCTTAGTGTGCTAAATATATGACAAATAATTGTAGTAGTAATACAAAATAATACTACATTCACGGATTCTGTCCTCTGGCTCTACATAGAAATTCTAAAATTCCACCCCAGCTGCCTGAAACCATTTCAACTTTTCAAAAATAATATAATGTCTTATAAGTCTTCAATTTTCCAAGCTCTGACCTTTAATTATTTGAATTATTCTTTTCCTCTTCAAAAGCCTTGATTAACATTTCTGCCTAAGCCCTGTTTTGTCAATGCCCATCATAAACTGTAGTGTTTATGTTAAAGACAGTGATCCCAATGTGAATTGACCAGAGCACAGAGTAATCTGCTTCTTTGGGCAATGATCTTTTTAACTGACTTTCTGTATGGCTGAAAATACTCTTAGCCATGACAAATATTTTTAGAAATCACATACCACCTCCAAAACAGTTGTAGACCATTTGAAACCTAATCAGTTGCTTTGTTGTTATTGTTTTAAGTTATATCAGTTAATCACCCAGACCCACACTCTACATCTTTGCCATTTGTACTGAACATTGGATGCACATGCAACTGATATCATGACTTGGATAATGTTTCTCTGGATGAATTTTGTCTGTTTGCCCGAGAGTTATGATTATATAAATTTTTGTGTTTCTTTAAATCAAGGAAGAAGGAATATGTTTAGTATTATGTTTAGGAGAATAAAGGAGAGAAAAGAAGCCTAGAATCAAATTAACTACCCATAACTACCAGAGGCCATACCTCAATTTAGAAATACAATATAATATAAAATATAATCATGTAATATCTCATCAATATAAAGCGGTACAATCTATCAAGTTCTTTCACCTTCAAGTGGCCCCTTACTGACAAAGGGATGCTACAAGCAGGTGCTGCCACTATTCTTTCTGTCACACATCACCTGGACAGGTGGTCAATAACGGTTCAGGTAGATGTGCCAGTAGTCAAGGGAGTAGAGGCAGGAGATAGGAAAAACCAACAAAAACATATGGTCCAAAGTGCATTTTTACTCATTTTGATATTCAGAGGCTAGGCACATTTTTTTTTATTTTTTGCCTTCTAACATTATTTCTATTTCTATATATGGCCAATTATATTTTTATAGAAAGAAATTCTCATCTTCAAATAAATGACAAATTAAACTTACACTGCTCTAAAATAAAATACAAAATGGTAAATGAATGCAAGTTAATGATTACTGTTTCATCCAATAGATTTATTTCTGCCTTTAATATAGCTAAACACAATGGAATATTTTTGAAACATAAATATATTCGCCAACTTCCTCAGTAAAATAAATTTTGTTGACACACAGAAAGAGAAAAGATAATTAGTCCACTGTACGCTAAACAATACCTGATATGAAAGGAACACCACTTTTAATACTTTATATGAATTGCCTATGTCTTAGTTACTTTTTCGTCGCTGTGACTCAATACCCAACATCCACAAATTTAGGAAAGGAAAGGTTTATTTTAGCTCACAATTTCAGAAGGTCACAGTCCATTCAGGTGTGGCCAGCTGCAATGAAAGTGTACATGGCAGAGGCAGCGATGTGGAGGCAGCTTCTCACGACACCACAAGCTGAGAATATTTGAGACTAGTCCAAGTCCCAGTACTAGTATTCAAGGAAGGTAGGATGTAGTTTATTTATCCTTCCAGGTCTCTGCCCCCCAGCAATTAGCCCCTTCTGCATCCAAGTGTGGAAGGTGTGGCCACTACACACCATTAATTCTAACTTACACACCTTTAATCCTAATTTAACTGCAATCCACCACTCCAGACTAGACCCCAATCCACCAACAACACATGGTTCCATAGACAATCCATAACATTAAAATACATGAGACTTTTGGAGAACATTCCAGAGCCAAACCACAATACCTGATGAATGGTTATAATAATCAAATACTAGATTGTTATTTATAAAATCTATTATAAATGAAAGAACGAAGCTACATAAAGAGATCTGTTGACCCGGTTGATTGACCTCAAAGCCCATACTCTTACAATGCATGAAATTCTGTTTCTCAGAAAACTACCATTGTACATGTATTGCTTATAAATACCTTCTGTGTAAAAAATAGTCATGTATTTTCTATGTACATAATTTTCTGTCGAGCAAGATAACAACTTTAGTTCCTTTTAAAAATTATATAAGAAATATCGTTTAGGATAAATTGGAGCAAAATAGCATTGCCTACTAAAATATTGAATGTAACTACATTATTAAGTTCCTCATTATGAAAATAATGTTACATAGACTTTGATTATTTGTTGGTATCTCAAGAGCACGTGCAAAAGAAGATGAGGATCACTTGGAGACTTCAAGATGAGGTAAAATCAAATTATGTCAGCACTAAAATGAAATGAGCTATCAAGCCATGAAAAGATATGGAGGAAAGTTAATGCATATTACTAAGGATATGATGCCAATATAAAAAGTCTGCGTACTGTATAATTTCAACTATTCATTGTTGAGAAGAAAGCACAACTGGAGACAATAAAAAGGTCAGTGAATGGCCAGGAGTTCAAGAAAGAGAAATGAGTAGGCAGAGCACAGAAGACTCTAGAGCAGTAAAAACACTTTGTATGATGCTATAATGTTCATATCTGCAAAACATGCAAAACCAAGACGGACTTCTAATGCAAACTGTTGACTTCAGATGACAACGAAGTGTCGATCTGATTTCATCGGTTCTAACAAATCTCCAGGGTGCAGAGCGTGGATAATGGGGCAGTTACTTGGCCGTGGGATGGGAACCCTATGTGATGTCTCTACCTCGCTCTTAATTTTACCCTGCCCTGAAAATTAAGATCTCTTAAAGAGTAAGGACATGGGGAATTTTAAAGTATCAGTTTAAAGATCAGAATTATGTTAGCCAAAAGTAAATAAATGAAACAAACATCAAGACAGTGGTAAAAGCTGGGAGAAAAAGGAAGTGGAATTAGTGGGGTGAAGGAAGCCCAAGGGCCTAAAAGGGAAATATCCTGTAGCTTGTCCTCAGCATCAGTAGCATGGATGTCTACGCCTGGAGACTTGAGTTATTGCATTTTTCCCCATTTTATTGATAGGTATATGTGCGAAGTTTAAGGTTTACAATGGAGTTGAGCATTTTGTGCACATACGTATCCTGCCAAGGTCACAAGGGCTTTCCCACTCTCTTTTCATCCCTCCCTTCTCCCCCATCCTACCCCCCTCCCCCAGTTTCACTTTGTTTTTCTCTTTAAATTCCATAAGAGTTGTGATCTGGGACTCTCATATCAGAGAGACCATTCAATGTTTCACCTTCTGCTTCTGACTTACCTCACTAAGCATGATGTTCTCAAGCTTCTTCCATTTGCCAGCAAAGGCCTCCACACTGTTGGACTTTATTGATGCATAGTATTCCATTGTGTACAAATACCACAGTTTGTGTAGCCACTGGTCTGTTGATGAGTATTTCGGTAACTTCCACATTTTAGCTATTGTTAGTTGTGCTGCCATGAACATGGGTATACATATATCTCTGCTGTGTGTTGTTTTGGCCTCTTTTGGATATATCCCCATGAGGGGTGTCACTGGAGAGAAGGGGATATTTATTTCCAGTCTTTTGAGAGTTCTCCATACTGCTTTCCATGGAGTGGGAAAAAATTATTCACCACCAACATCTCAGATAAGAAGCTCATAACTAGAATATACAGGGAGCTGAAGTAAAGTAAGCCTACCAAAATAAAGGATCCTAATGAAAAGTGGGCAAATGAAATGAAGAGGCAGTTCACACAGGAAGAAGTACAAAAGGCCAACAGATACATGAAAAGATGTTCAACATCTCTAGCCATAAGATGTGCAAATCAAAACAACGCTAAGATACCATCTCACTCCAGAGAGAATGCCCTGTATCAACAAGTCAAATAACAATCAGTACTGGTGAGGCTGTGCGAGAAAAGGAACTCTCCTACACTGCTGGTGGGAATGTAAATTTGTACAACCACTGTGTTATTGCATTTTTAAAGTTGCATATTTACTTTGTGAAAAGTAAGCCTCAGTGAAAAATAAGTATGAGAAAATTAGAACAAGATAAAGCCATATTATAGGAAACCAGTCTTTGTTTAGGAAATTTGACAACACTTCTTCCAATTTCATTTTGTTAGATGAAATTACAAAGTGTATATATTTCTATTTTCTTCTTTCTCTTCTCTCTTTCTCTCTCTCTCTCTCTCTCTCTCTCTCTCTCTCTCTCTTTCATTTTTGGACTTGATCATTAATGTTTTCTAAAGAAAGTACTGGTTCTTCCCAATAAGATGTGAAACTGGGCCTTCTGTGTGGCTCTAAATTAAGATATCAAATAGAAAACATGTTCAAGGACAATAACACTTCAAAATCAACACACTGGACAGAAAGACATGCATATATATATACTTTTTACTTGTGTATTAATAAAAATTAATAATGTTAGTAAGTGCAAACTCTTAACTGAATATTCAAATGCTGAGACAACATACAATGAAGATCAAGTTTTTTAAAAAGACCGGACAGGATTCCTAGTCTAACAGTGTGCCAATGCAGTGAGAACTGTTGACTTGGCATGGCAGTCCTGGAGGAAAGCTTCAGGAAGGGCAATGGACCATCAGACCAGTTTTGCTGGGCTCATTGTAGGCATCTTATTCTTTTAGCATGATACTAAATGTTTAAACTGCTAAGCACATGGAATTAAGCTTCCTTTAAGAATTTTTTTTATTTTATTTGTTTAAGCTTTCAATCTATTTTGTATTAATTTAATGCTTTATTATCTGTTCCATTAATTATAATTTTGATAATTTGAGATTA
Organism: Ctenodactylus gundi; assembly: GCA_004027205.1. NCBI lineage: Eukaryota > Metazoa > Chordata > Mammalia > Rodentia > Ctenodactylidae > Ctenodactylus > Ctenodactylus gundi. Next base: position 986,486 of record PVKB01000051.1, read on the forward strand.
AGTAAATAAAAGAATACCAGAGACTTAACCAGATGGTTAACACCAGACAATATATGACGGAAGCTTACTTCATAATTAAGGATAGGATGTTTTGGGCCATGATATTATAATAATAGCATTGAATTTCATAAAATAGCTCCATTTAGTAATAATGATTGTTTAGGTTGAAGATAAAACAACTGAACATCAGTTTATTTTGACATGAATGTAATTTGAATTGGATAAAAGGAACTACTAATGAATAATGAATATTTAAGTTGGAAGAACAGTTTTAAAGATGAGAATTGATTAATAGTATTAAATTAAGGCTTTTATTTTATAATTATGTCCATTTTCTTACTAAATAGATTCTGTAATTATGCTCAAATTATAAGGTGCGAAAATACTGTTGTAAGAACCCTTGCAGTAGATTATAATATTTTTTAGCATCACAAAACAAACCTGTTTGAAATGCAAAACTGACAATAAAATTATTTTCAATATCAGTGCACTTGTGTGTGTTCTCGGTAAATGGACAAAGCAATAATGTTACCGGTTTTTACTAAGTTTGCAGGTGTCATAGTTTGGATCTGGAGTGGCCCCCAAAAGCCTCATGTCCCTATCGATACTGTGTAGGGTTGGGAGGTGGGGGCTGGCTGGAATCGGTGGATGCTTGGGACTTGACCTGGAGGTCAAGAGCCCTTTGATTCTATATTTTAATAATTTTTATTCACATCCATTTTTGTTGTTGTAAAATTTTCTCCCATGGTGAAGGTGCTAATCAGATTGATTATACTAAACATTTCACTATATATATGTATATGATCTCAAAACATGACATTATATCCTTTAAATACATAGGACTTTAATTTGTCTATTATACACAATTTAAAATATATAATTCTCTCCTGGACCATATTTACCTTTTCTTTTTTTACTTTAACTTAATGAAATGTCCATTTTTATGCCACAAGTGATTATCTGAATCTGAAAAGATGGTGACAGGCAAAGCCAGATTCCAAAATAAATGATGACAATTTTCTGTGCTAAAATTATCATACAGGCAATTAGACATTTTAACAATCACAGCAAAATTACCATTGGTCATCATGTGAAATATTGAATAAAAATATTAATGACAGAAATATCGTGCAAGAATAAGGGCCAGACAGGAAAGGAACCCTTAGTTTAATCTCTCAGGTTATCTAAGAGCTTTGATTTGAAGACTTTTTAATTGCTCTTAGAAAACTAAGAGATGAGTGGAAATTAAAAACAAGTTTGGTTTTCTTCACAAAAGAATCAGAAATGAAAGTCAGCTTCTAGAAACACGACACTCAGCTAAGGATTTAATTTAGTCGCAGGGGAATAAAAAGTAATTAGGTATAAAGGAGAATAAAATCATTGTAGGAATTCAATTTTATCTGAAGAACAATGATAGTTTTTCTTCAGTTTTGAAGTGTGTTTTCTCATAAGGTTAAGATGTATAGAGATTAAGTGGAAAGATTAGCTTTGTTCGAGAAGTGAAGAGACGAATAACAATGAAATTCAATCTCTTCCTCATACTCACTGTATATTTTGGACTGTTGCCTAATTTGAGTCTGAAAGCAATGGATGCCTTAAGAAGATGTGTCTGTACATATAATATTCTGAGCTTGTAAGTGTAGTGAATGGCCTACTTACTTTGTCTTTATTACCTGTAGAATAAAATATATGTATAATTAACTTCAGTTTAATTATGTTAAAGGTGACCTACAAAAATACCATAAATTTCAATTGCCTCAGCGGTGTGCATCAGCAGTTAAATATCCCTTTCAGCCAAGCCAAGATAAGTCAGCAGATAAGCTGATAAATAGTGACCCTTCAAAGGACTTCTTAAAGCGCTCAAAGTCAAACTCAGCTGTGTTTCACTCTTGTTAATAACGTCCAGGCTCACACAACTGCCCTTACAAGAGCTAATCCATGGGAAGTCATGAGACTTTCATCATCTTGTCCACTCATCTGCCTTTATTGAAAAAAAAAAAATGTGGCTTGGTTGATAATTCCCTCAGTCATTTCAGCCCTAAAATACAGTTATTATGATCTATCAGATTCCTGAAAAAGTCACTGAGATAATAGTGACTATGGTACATACTCACTATTCAATGTATTTATACTTTTTCAATGTTAACTTTTTCCCTTTTTATTGACATGTATAAGAGCAATACATAAAGTTTGCATTGATCTTGAGTATTTAGTGTATATACATACATATCATTGGAAAATTACAAATTCTTCCTCTCTCCCTTTTCAACCCTTTCACTTTAGCCCCTCTCCCCCAGTTCCCATTATTCCCCACATGAAGTCCTATGAAATAACTGTTATCTGGGTTTCTCATATAAGAGAAACCATTCGATATTTCACCTTCTGCTTCTGATTCACTGCACTAAGCATGATGGTCTCAAGTTGCCTCCATTTACCTACAAACGCCTCAAACTATCTCTCTTTATAGATGACTATTATTCCATTGTGTATAAATACCACAATTTGTGTATCCATTGGTCTATTGATGGGTGCTTTGGAGTCTTCCGCATTTTAGCTATTGTTAGTTGTGCTGCTATGAACATGGATATACATATGTATCTGTTATGTGTTGTTTTTAACTCTTTAGGGAAAATTTCCAGAAGGGCTATGGCTGGATCAAAGGGGATATTTACTCCAGTCTTTTAAGAAACTTCCATACTGCTTTGATAGTGGGTATAACATTTTACTTCCCCACCAGCAGTGCAGGAGGGTTTCCTTTCCCCCACAGCCTCGCCAGCACTGATTGCTGTTTGTGTGCTTGGTATACGCATTCTCTCTGGAGTTAGATGGTATCTTAGTGATGTCTTGATTTACATTTCTCTAATGGCTAAGGATGTTGAACATCTTTTCATGTATTTATTGATCATTTGAACTTCTTCATCTGAGAACTACCTATTCATTTCTTTTTTCCATTTTTAATCGGGTCTTTGATTTTTAGGGACACGTTTCTTCAGTTCCCTACATATTCTGGTTATGAGCCTCCTATCTGAAGTATGGACGGTGAATACTTTTTCCAGTCTGTCAGTTCTCTTTTTACAATATTCTCAGCTACCTAATCTCCAATAAAGGAGCTAAAACATACACTGGAAAAAGGATATCCTCTTCAACAAATGGTGCTCAGAAAATTGGATATCCACATGCAGAAGAATGAATCTAGACACGCACACCTGCCACCACATAGCAAAATTAGATCAAAGTGGGTCAAAGACCTACATATTAAAACTGAAACAGTGAACCTCCTGGTAGACTAATTAGGCAAATATTAATTTTAACTTTTAAAATTAATCAAGTTTCAGTGATGTCCCCATCATCTTGGTCTTTTTCTCTGATATGCAAATAAGTGTTCTCCGGAGGAAAAATGCCCAAAAGCAGAGAGAGAGAGAGAGAGAGAGAGAGAGAGAGAGAGAGAGAGAGAGAGAGAGAGAGATTAAAATTAACCACTACAACCTTTACTAGATACCCAAACTCTTCACATCTTAAAAACCTGAGACTTGGTGGAAAGTGATGCTGTTGTCTTTGCGTGTAACCACCACCTGACTTCAATTTGCCAGCAGAACAGAGAGTTCTTTGAAAGAAACAGGGTTGTTTCAACATTGCTACACAAACTTTTTTTTTTTGCCTCTCAGAAATATACACGTGGAAACTATTTAAAAACTGCTATACTAATTATCTTTTCACTGCATAGCCTAGATATTATTGCTACTAATCTATCATCAGATAGTTGAATAATACTTCCATTTTATTTGATGCAATAATAAATGAATAAAATGTACTTCTTGCTTATTTTAATGTTGCTTACAATTCTTGCTTAACTTCTTGTTTTTGTATTTTTGATACTGGGGGTTGAACCCTGGGCTCTATCTTCAGGCAATGTTGTGATTTTGATTTTCAGACAGGGTCTTGCTAAGTCACTAAGTTGCCCATATTGAGCTGGAATTTGTGATCTTCCTAACTCAGCCTTCCAGAATGCTAGATTTACAGGTTGATGCCGTCGGTTCCAGCACCCAGATTTTGGATTCCTAAATTAAATGCAAGGCTCCACAGCTTATTTTATGTTAAGTATGTTCAATAACTATTGACTTTGAATGAATGAGTGGGCAGTGATACCACAAAGAACTAACTTTATAGAATTAAATCTGAAAATAAAGTGTGCAATAGGCTGAATGACTATATTTTCCCACAATTCAAAATTTTGACATCCTAACTACCAATATAATGAATGGCATTAGAAAATTACTTACTTCTAGTAGTAATTAGGTCATGAGGGTGGTGGCCTCATTGGCAGACCTGTGCTCTTTCATGGACATCTGCAAGCCTCTGTACCCTTTGGCCTAGTGAGGACACAAAGGAAAGCACCCAATGTGGAGAGCACACGTGTTTTAAAAAGTCATATTTCAAAAAAGTTAAATAAAACCCAATTACCATAGCTTCTGAGCGCTTTCCATTGTGTGACATTTAGAAAAATTGGATTCCAAAATTCAGGATGTCTCACACTTAATTAAATTAAGCCTGAATGCTTTTGTATATTTTATGAACATATTCTAAGAACTCAGTATATCTTATACTTTCAAATAATAAATGTAAAATGTTAGAAGTAAAAGGAGAAAAACAGAAATGGATTTATCACTGGAAGAATTCATGACAAAGTAATCTTGGTTAATGAGGTAAATTACTTGTTTGGGTAATTAGCCCAGTCCTCAAAGGATTCTTTCATGTCAGACCAACTTTTGTTCTTACGGGCTTACAAAGCCTAGGAAAAAAAATCACTCCCATCAAGCTATCTGTACACATCCTCTTCAACAGACCTGCATTCAACCCTTCAGTCCTAGGAGAGAATTATCGTAGCTCTTTTAAAAGGTTCAGTTTACAATGGGCTAATCATTAAAAAGGTAGAGAAAAGGTTTTAACCCAATATCTCATTTCCATGGACAGTTGTAGACTTTTCTCCTTTCTCAGTATTTTTCTAATCAAAAATTGTAATTTCTGATTGTGAAGGTATATGTGTACATATCTACATCTATCAACAAGCGATAAAAAGGATGCAGTGAATGTCTACATTTCTGTAACAGAGAGGTAACACCTGCTAACCTTTCGTTACACACCTTCCAGTTACACCTCCATTCACATGGCTGGCCCTGCCTCGCAAGCCTTGGGGAAGAACTGCTCAAACATCATTGTTACCTGTGGCACACCCACTGTCTTCTCAAGAGTTTATCGAATTCCCAGAGGACGCCACAGAATAATTGTGAAAAGGTGAACGCTGCTTAAGCTTCCCGTTCCACAGTTTTCCTCTAAGTGAAACAAGAGTCGTAGCGGCAAGTATGTCGTGGGATTGTCGTGCCGATTAGTGAAGAAACACAGCAACGCTTCATTCAGTGTGTCATCATCACGCTGTAAGCCTCATGGTCACAAAATTGCAGGCAAAAATGGTGTGCATTTCTCTTGATCATTTTATTAGGGATAGAAGTGAATACATTAAATAAAAACTGTATACAGGGGCTGGAGAAATGGCTCAGTGGTTAAAGTACCCTAGTTTGATTCCCCAGCACCCACATAAGCAGGACATGGTGGCGCACGCCGGTCATCCTAGCACTTGACAAGCAGAGGCACTGCTGTGAGTCCAAGGCCAGCCTAGGCTACATAGTGAGTTCAGGACCAGCCTGGACTACAGAAAGAGACCCTGTCTCCAAAAAAAAAAAAAAAGAAGAAGAAAGAAAGAAAGAAAGAAAGAAAGAAAGAAAGAAAGAAAGAAAGAAAGGAAAAGAAAAAAGAAAAACTATATACAAACAAGTTTACAGCCATAGTTCTTGTAAAAATTCTTTTCAGATATAAATGAAAATGTCTGAAATTAGCACTATAGAACCATATGCTTTTAAATATTGAATTGATTAGAGGGCAACCCACGTTTCTGGGTTCTCCTCTGACTAGCCTCCTTCTTTCCCCTTCTGTAATATTCCCCATAAAGTGTTTTCTTCAAAACCTGTGAAGCAAACCAACAAACAAATCAATCAATACATTAGTATTTGATCAGAGCTAGACCTGCAGGCCTGGAGTTAAGTACTCTGGGAGATTGAGAAAGGATGATCTACGTTCAAACTCAGCATGGGCAAATTAGCGAATTAATGAAATCCTGTCCAAAAAAAAAAAAAAAAAGTTTGGGGATGTCGCTCAGTGTGAATGCCTTAGGCTCAATCCCCAGGACCACACACCAAAAACTGAGCAATAAGTAGCATATAATTTAGACACATTTTATGTCGTTGTAAACATATTTAATATATTTATTGAGCATTTATGTTTTTCCAAATCTTAGCTAGTTAGATCTCTATCATCTTTTTTCTAATTTATTTATTTTTATTTTGTATATACACGAATTCCAAATTCTATAACACATATAGGAGACACGGGGTGTGGGGAATGAGCGAGCGTCTATGTCGACCTCCTTTTCAGAGTTTCGCCTCCTTCCTAGTTGACCAATGCCACTCTTTCTACCCTGTCTCATGTTGTGGCCTTTTTATGCTATTATTTTTGTACATTTCAAGAGAGGGACCCCTGTAGTCCATCCATCTTTTGTGCTTGTTTCATTTTACTTAGCATTATTAAACTCAAGGTGATCCCATTTGCTGTTTAAAAGCTCCACATCTGTCTTTCTTTACAGCTGCACAATATTCCATTGTGTGTAGGTACCACATTTTCTTCAACCATTCTTCTAATGATGGGCAGGAAGGTTGCTTCCAGGATTTGACTATTATGTACCAATGTTTTATAAGTCATTTAGGTTGCTTCTTTTTTTTCATTCATGTAGAATAAATGCAAATACAAGAAGCTGCACCTGAGAGGTTCTCCAGCTCTTTGGTTATAGGAAGTATTTGACAGTGCAATCTATCCAGATAATAGAACTTGAGATGCATAAACCATCCTTTCAGGAGAACTGTGAACTTTTTCTTAGCAGTTCATTCTGATCATAGAAAAACTTAATTGTAGGTGACTTACTTTTTGATTAAATAAATATGTTATGGGTTCCCTTCGAGATTGGCTTTTGTACATCTGATGGCAGAGTGACTCTAATAAAAATGTTGCACTCTAGGAATTAGAATAGTTCAAAGCTGAAGATATAAATGATAAATGTGATATTCTTCTGGCACTTACATTATGACTGCAATTTATGAAAATCCCAGTGGTGTTCTGTGTAAACTATGGGCTTTACAATGGCCAAATTGAATTCTGATAGTTTACCATTATAAGATCAGTTGGTAAACTGGTTGTTACAGATTACCGTTTCGGCAGCAGGAATTTCCATCAGGGTACTGTTGGAAGCCCAGATCTTAAGTTATATTTATATACATCCTTGTGTGATATCAACGACTGCATTAATATTTAATTTTTCCTCGGTTGGAATATAACATTTCTATCATTATGTACATTCTGAAAACAGAAAATAGATACATTTTTATTTCAATTTTCATATCTATTCATGGAACCCCTGTCTTATAATGACAAGTTTTGTTTAATTTTCCTTTTATGTTATGGGACTCAGCATACACATTCAATAAAGACTTAATAGAAAATATTAATGACCACGCAGTATGAGAACTGTTTCTGATTTTGGAAGAAATGCAAATTTGTGTATCAGGAGAATCTCAAGAATTCACATTTTCAGCAGTTCTAATTATTAACTTACAGCACACTTGAGATAAGTTTGGGATGTCAGCATGTGGTTTTCAATTACATTTCAGTCTTTGATTTGATCTGTGCATAGGGGAAAAGTGAATGTAGTCAGAAGGTCTGCTCCCACATATTTTCTGGGTGAGATAAAGAACCAATTGAGTACTTTGGGATGGTCATTTTACAAAGTGGCATCCTAATATAATCAAAGTGTTCTAGTTCTTACAGAGTTGTGATAATCATTTCATTTATTAGAGTTTCTGGATATTTTTATGTAAAGTAAAACTTTTATACATAATGTAAATACCCCATTCTATCTAATCCATGGCTCAAAAAGGAGAATGTCACACATAATACCATCAAACTCATAGATACCATAATTAATCTATGCTATTTTAAAATAATCAAAGACAAATTTTATTTTTATTATCAATGTAGTTACTTCAAACTACAAAAATGCAAATAGAAATTAAACACCCCCCATGCAATTTTACTTTACTCTTTTAGAAAAAATAAAAACCACATACAAAAGGTTAATATAAATTCATGGAACTTTTTTAATACTCAAAAATAAGATATAAATAAAAAGGCAATTAAATGATACCCCCCAAAATAGAAGAGCATATGACAGTCTAGTCTTAATTTACTATATTTTCACAAGAAATTATTTTACCTGATGTCAGATTCAAATGTATGTTCTTCTACTAGAAGAAAAACTTAATGACTGTTCCTATAGAGGAGAACAGAGCAAACTATGCAAAATACGCTCAGTTATGTCTTTAAATTATTAATAGATAATTCCATATGCTGTCATTTTATTTTTGATTACTCCAACTCACCAGATAAATTACATAGCTTGCTTAGAAATGCTTTAACATATGTCGACAAAGTTTCTTTTGGGATAAGTCTAGCCTAAATTGTTACATTCACTCTCAAGGTGTCTCTGAATCAACAACAACAACAACAAAAAGTGTCTCCCCTTCTAGTTGTCATCTGGACAGAAATCTCATTTTCTTTTCTAAACAAAATGCTCTGTGTTACTTGAGAAAAATAAAACTCATAGTATTCTAGTGTTTGTGACTTCCAGCATCTTTGAATTAATTGACCACTGCTTATATTCAGGTAGTATGTGTGTCTTTTTCTTATTTTAAAAACATAAGCACCCATGGGGAAAAGCACTGCCAACAGAGACTGTATAGCATCGATTCGATGTGTAGGGAAAACAGCTCCTTCTCCAACCATGATGTGGCTCTAAACGGGCTTTTAAGTGGATGCCTAAACGTTAATATCGTTTCTATATTTAAAAACATAAGAAAATGGAATGATAATGGCAGAAAGTTTTACTTTAACGTCATATAAAAGAAAAAAATCAAACTGGGGAAAGAAGACTTTTTTTTTAGAAAACGATTTTATTCTGAGTTTACATAAATGGAAGTCACATGTTTTACCCTAGATGAGGTCCACAAAAATCAGAGCAATAAAAGTGTTAACTCTGTGCCTATGAGTCGAAGAATCAGGAATTTTAAAAGTTTGCATTTAGGAAAGAATAGAAAGTTTACCCAAAAAAGATTGTCTTGGGCAAGAGAATTGTAAGATGTGGTATCCAGAAAAGCCTTAGCTGATGTTACCCAGTATAGTTCCCTTGTGGAACCAGAAAAGATGAGATTACGTGAGATTACGCCTGCTTTGCAGTGCAAGACTAAATTGTAACTTATTATTTCACGGTCGCTATGTTCATGAGCAGCCCTTCAGAGCAGGACTGAACTATTTTTAACAGGTTGGCCCGAAAAACAAAAACATGGTGTTCAACAACCTATCTTAAGGTATTCTTTAGTCTGCAGTATGAAATATTTTATTTTTGCTTACATTTGGTTAGATTTCAAGTGACATATTAGAATCATCAATAAGAAAATTTTCAGTTTGTGAATTTGTAAAGATGTTTCACCAGAATCATTACTTGTTGTATGGTTACATGTTGTATGTTTCTGACTGCTGCACTGACTCTTTGATTCTCACAAGACTCAGAGGCATGAGGAAGTTTTAGAAAAAAAGTCAATGGTATCAAAGGTTGGTTAAACTCAAACGTCATCTTTATTACATAGAAATGCAGTAATATTATATTTGAAGATATCCAATTGAAGTGTCATAGCTGGGAAAGAGAAATCAATACAGCTGGTGATTTGAAGTCAAACCAATGTTAATTTATCATTTTAAAAAATATGAGCCTTTTAAGAGTTATGTTTAGATCATTCCACCTATTCTCTGAGAGCGAAACACAGTCTGGGTGACAGGAGATTTGTTTATAGTATGGTTTGCTGAATATCTGACACTGTATTTAAAATCTATTAATCAGGAGAAAGAAATATTTTAAAAATACTGCTGCTCATTGAAATGTACCTAGTCACCAAGAGCTATGAGGAAATATACAGAGAGATTAATATTGTTTTCACACCTGGTAACACACTATTTACTCTTCAGTTCATGCAACAAAAGGATATTTTTAGTTTCTGGTGTTGTGATTTAAGAAATATATTTTATAAAGTTATTAATCCCAAGGATTGTGTTGAATCTGGAAAAAGTAAATTGAAAGCTTTCTTTTACTATATATATATATACACACACACACACACACACATACATATGTTTTCTATATACAGCAAAAGTCAGAGAAGGACAGGACATGTTGGAATGTAAGGCAAATAATGAACAGGTTTGAGTTGGAGGCTATAATCGTGGTTACAGACCCCTTCTACCAGACTTAGGGGTGCCGCAGTTTAAAGTCTTATCTTAGGCCCTCAGATTTGATTTAAAGACAGTAGGTGAGATTTTAAGTTAATGTTTACCAATCAGTACAAGCCAACTCTGTATAAGAAAATGAGTGTGTCTGAGCTACAGGGAGAACTATAAAAGATGACCTTAACTGCTAAGTAATGGATGCTCTAGCCCCTCTTCAGCTTGTCGTTAGAGTTTCCACTCTTCTCTTACTCTTTCCTGTATACTTCTCCCAATGAGGTACTATCTGCTTCCGAACTATCTCTTTTCACCGTGTTCATTCATTGATATCTGCAGAACACGAACCCTGGTGTGAGCTCTCTGGCATCAGTTTCTACCATTTATCATTATTAATAAAAATAACTGTTTGCCCAAATCTAAAAATTTCATTTTTGAAACTTTATTGAAAAAATGATAATAATAATACTTGGATGTTTTTAAAAGCAAGATAGTTTTATAAGAGAGCACTAAGTGTGTGTCTATATTGTGATTATATGTAGAGAGACTCACAAACATATAGACGTCTAGGGCCTGGGAGCATAGCTCAATAATTAGAGTGCTTGCCTAGGAAGGACAAGGACCCAGATTTGATCCCCAAGCACCAGAAAACAGTTAGGTATGATGGCAAAGGCCAGTAACCTCAGTACTTGAGAGGCTGAGGCAAGAAGATTGCCATGAGATCTTGATAAGCTCCATAGGGAGTTCAAGACCAGCCTAGACTACAGAGTAAAACTCTTGTCTCCAAACATACATGAACACACACACACAAATTTATATATACAAGAATATAGAATGTATATGCACAAATACATATAGATATATAGATGTATGTATATGCATACATGTTCATGTGTGCCTGTGTGTACAAATTAAAATTACAATGAATTAAAGTCATATTTTTATAAGTTCAAGGCATGTTAAACAAAAAAATGATTTAAAAAGATTTTTCAAATTCAAAGAAATGTAAAGGCAAAACATAATGTGGAGATACTGACAGGATCCTTAAAAAAGAAAAAAAAATCAGTTGAAAACCTGGTAAAATGGAAGCACGTCTGTTTTATAGTTAATAGTATCACATTAACATTAATGTCTGACATAATTTCAATGGCTTTATAAAATGCCAACATTAAGAAAAATTAGGTAAGTGCAATGTTTTTATAAGCTAAAATCAGTGTGAAGTTGAAATTTAAGACAAAAACTTGTTAACAAAAATTTATTGACAGAAATCTCTTCTAGAGTGAAAAGGAAAGTCATTTAAAGGTCAAAAGAAAAAGTTAAATTCAGTTACATTATTTGAAAAGTAACTTCCAGTCTTCCCGAGTGAGAAGGAAAAAGAATGATATGGACAAGGTAGTATTTCTGTAATGAAGGGACATGTCATTGCACACATGCTCTTGCTAATTTTAATCTATATCAACAAGACACTTCACCTATTATACCATACGTAGAATATTAACATAGGAGCCAAATAAATTTCTAATGTCTTCCAAATTTCAAAATACTGTTTAAATTAACCATAGATCAGCCAGCCTTTATTTGTTACCTTTCAAAATCCAGGACCAGCTGTCCCGTCTAAGCAGGGGTCCCAGATCTGAACAGGGACATGAACAGAACCACCTCCACTTGCTCCCTCTTGGCCCTCGTCTCTAATTCTTCCCTTGCTTCCCTACTCCAACCCCATGCCCATCCTCCCACCTCTCCTACCACCATCGACTCTATCAGATGATACAAGTTTTCTCCTGAATTTACTCACAATTAAGATGGGAATACAAGAACAATATTTACACCTTGATTAACTACTATTATCATTCATGTTAAATTTAGGCCAAGGTCAAGGTTTGGGGATGTTATTCTCTACTCAGAGTTAAAGCCTCTTTAGTGTACCCATGATCAAAACATGTTTGGCTCTGTGTCCCAATCATGATCCCATCTCAGAGCTAAAAAGAATTCAAGACAAAGGGGGAAGTAACACATAATAGTTGCTGAGTTTGTCAGATTTGGTCCAACATGAGGAAGATGGCAAGTGTGATCTATAGTACATTAGGATCACTTGTCGTCCAAAACAGAGCAAATGTATCTAAAACAATTAGTAATAATCGAAAGTGTTTGTCAAAAACACATCACAAATATGACAATTTATTTAATGTTACTAAGGAACAATATTTATTGAAACATAAAAGAACTCCAAGCTTCATATTCTGTACTTTTAACAATTTAATTCTTTCTTTTCCCTTTTTTAGGTTCCTGGGTTTCCAATTCATTCTATACAAAAAAACCTTCTTGTTCTGCATCTCAAAAGAGTAGGAAAAAAAGAGCCTTTTTCCCATTGATATTCCTGATAATAAATTTCAAATGTTAGCATTTATGCATGAGTGGAAGTTACCTTTCCAATGATGTAACTGAATTTAACTTTCTCTTTTGACCTTTAAATGACTTTCTGGTCTTCGCTCACTTACCTGGCTACCTTGTGGCTTTGCCATTCTCTCTCATTTTCTGAGATCACTGAGACTGGGTGTTAGGGTGACCCTCTTCAAAGGAAGAAGCCTTCATATTAAGGCCTCTGTTTTGGACCAAGTTTTGTTTCTGAAGAAAATAATCCATCAGTTAGGCAGTTACATCTTGAAATCTTTAAAAATTATAGACTGTGTCTCCAGTGATAACTCATATAGATTTTGTTTGATATATTAACAATACTCTTTATTACAGAGTAAAACATTTCTACAAAAAACTTCAAAATATTAACTTTAAATTTAACCAAATAAGTGCTTAGAAAGAACTTCAAAAATGCAATAGGTATGCCTGTTTTAACATATTTATTATAAGGTAAAAAAAATCTCAATGAGAAGTACAAACCATATGATATAAAATACAAATTAGTCAGTTTTTTACCTGGAATTTCTTTTACATTATGTTGATCTGTAAGAATAAATATAAATAAGACAAACCCCCAAAATCTGTACTGTCTTCGTGATGCTTTCTTTACAAAGCTTTGATAGCTGAATGGATAGGTGGTAAAAACACTAGAAACCTTTCATTGTTTCAAAGAGTTGTAATTTCTTACAATAATGGAAATACTGTAACCCCAACCAAAATTACATTTATGAATAAATTATTATTTCATATGGGAATGCCTGTATTAAGTAATATTTTTACTGTGTGTGAGAAATCATGACAAAGAGAACATAGGATCTTGCTAGTAAAATATTTATATTTTACATTTAACAAAAATAAAACTTAACAATGTTAAATTCAGATATGTGGATTTAAATCTATGAGATGGTTTGGCAAAGGTTTTCTAGAATTATACTAACAAGTACCTTACCTATGTTTTTCACTTTGTGTCAGCACAAACTTCAAATACAGTGAAAGCCTATTCTTAACAAATGAGATTTTTTTTGTTGTTATATAGTATGTATCTTAGTTATGTTCTTGTTTCTGGAGCTTAATGCCCAGTACCCACAACTTAAGAGTGGAAAAGTGTATCTTAGCTCACAGTCTTAAGAGGGCTCGGTCCCATTCACGGTGACTGACAAAGGCTGAAGGGCATGGCAGAGGGGCCCAGTGAACAGCTGCTCAACCCTTTGCGGTCAGGAAGAAGATGGGCAGAGCCAACGTGGGAGATATGTCCTTCCAGGTGACACTCAAGTATGACCAATGGATCCCAGTGATCCATTCCTTTCAGGCCTCACCACAGCGATCTGACCTTTCCTCTAAGGTCTAACCTCTCAACAACACAGGAAATAAATGGATCTACCCATTAACACAGTTAACCTTTATATCCAATTATGTTCTAAATACATGAGGCTTTTGAGAGACATTCAAAATCTAAACAATAACAGTACACATTACATTTAAAAATTCTAAAGCAACTGGTATGTGACGATTATTAAGGAATTATAATCTTAACAAAGTAAGAATTACTGTATGAAATATAATTTAATGATATCTTAAGATTTTTAGTTGTTCTAGATTTTTATGTAATTTAAAACATTTTAAATATATGTAAACAAAATAAGCCATGCAGCATACATAGATGTATAGGACAATGGCAATAATTATATAAAATCATTGCTTTGCTAAATATTAAAAAGTAGCTCATTCATTATCCATATCGTTGAGTATTTTGCTTTTCCTAGTTTCTGTTTGTTTTGGTTTGTGACATGTGTCGCTTTTGGATAGAGTTGGGAAACAGTCCGGTTTTAAAGTATTTTCCATTGTACATTAGTTCCATTTAAATTTAAGCTCCCAATAGGGTTCATAAACATTACTGCTAACTTACAGTGTCAGGCAATTTGCTAGATGCTGAGAAAATGAAGACTAATGGTTCCTTATTTAGAGGAGTATGCAGTCTAATGGAGAGGACATCCATGCATGCGACTGAGGAGAGTGGAATACGCTCAGACTAAGGATTAGGGAATCCCAGAGGAAAAAGTGATTTATATTTTCTGAGGGTAGTGAGGGTTCATTTTCAAAGGAATTACCATAGAACTGAGCTACACTGGATCTGCTTTGAATTTTACCCCTGAGCTCTATATAGCTTCAACAAAGCCTCCTCCCAACCAGTAATTTTATAATTCTCTAATTCCAGTTTACTCTCATGCTGTCACCAATCCAGAGCTGGAATGTACAAGAAACAGTAATCCGTGATGCAAAAATCTATGATTGGAATCTTAAAGATTCTAAGTACCAGCCAGGTAGACTTTGGACCACAAAAGGTGGGTGACCTTTCTTGGGGTAATTATTTTATTTAGTCTCCTCATTGAATATATGGGGAAAACCAGGTGCCAGAGAAAATACATTTGTTCCAGGACCTCGGAATTAGAGAGTGAAAAATATGAATGAAACAGAATGTTTTATTATGTTTGTTTGCTCGCTGTTTCCACAAATATTTGAGTCATTTTAAAGACACAAAATATTGACATGTAATTACAGGAACTAGAATTCTGGGAAAGCATTCACTCAATTTTTTATTAAAAAGTTCAATCTTTAGTCATTTATTCATCCAAAACTTGCAATTTAATATTCCTTATTTCATTATTCATGAAACAATAACAATTATTAAGTACTTGAAGTATTTTGCATACTTTTGTTAGTTTTTTAAGTCAAATTGTGAGCATTCTAGTATTTTCATCCATACACATAAAAATATTACTTGGCCTTTTATAGCCTTTGATCAGGCTTTTCTAATTTGTATTTTGAACAAACATATTTCAGGTTGTCTAGAGAATTTTATTGTCATCTCATCCTATTCTTTCTAGGTTTTCTGCCCTGTCATTTTACTGTGCAGTAACACTCTAAAGCTCTACATAAATAGCACATTTTCTCAAACAAATTGTTTAAAGATTAACGAATACATTCCCCTCAAGATTTCATCTGTTCATGATTAGCATATTATAATAATAAAAAGTAAAGCGGTTTTTTAAAGGCAAAACAAGTTTTTCTAATGTTTCCAACTTTCCCCTTAGGCTGCCAGTGGCAAACTGTTACATAATTAAATATATCATTTCACTTACCTGTCTTCCCAGATTTTAAACATAAATATGTGCATCTTAAAAGTGGATGATTTTAATTAAATTAAGAATGAAAAGATTATAAGTTCTAACAACTTTTACATGTTCTTCCTTAAATTTTTCTTTAATCCACATTTCTTTAATCTGCATCTTTCTCTAATTTTGTATGTTCTCTTTTACTTTAGAAATTAAACGAATTCCTTTAAGTTATTATTATTTAAAATGCACTAATCAACAAAAAGCAATTTTTCAACAATTTTAAAGTTGTAAAACAAATATTGACATCCTATTCCTATCTATCAAATTCTATGCCAGCTATTCTCCCAAATATCCTCCTCCTGGATATTATCCATAACTATCTGAACAAGTAATTGTTTGTCGTGATTCACTGAAGAGGATTTGCAAATTCAGAAAGGTAGCGTTTCATGACCTATCAAACCATCAGCTGTGCCACTGTACATCGTAATCAAAACCTGATAACATGTCTCATCTTGCCATGAGCTACTGTCCAGGTTCATTAAGTGGGAATGTCTAAAATTTACATGTGGTTCTTTCTGATTATCCAACCTGCCATTTCCCTGTTTCTCAGTCTTTCTTAAAGTTCTCTGTTGGGCTGTTGAGCAGATTTTTCTTTTGACAGTGAAAGAGAAACATTAGATTCACCAAGTATTGCTTGCTCACAAGTGTCTAACTTCCACACCGAGCAAACAGAAGCCACTTCTAACATGTTAGTCACGTTCTAAAGTTGAGTGTCTAAATTTTTAAGACTCCTTTAAACTTTTACCTACTCTTTTCTCATTCCATTTTCCTACTTGGATTTTCATCTTCTATAACTTAAAATATGAAACACGGCTACTTGAAAGTACTTCAGAATGAAGATACAATTTTCAAAGACTATGAGTAGGCAGTCTAAATTCACACAAAATTCAATTAAGTGCTTATTACTGTACCCTGAAAAGTGATGGAATCATGTTCCCTCAGCTCATAAGTGAGTGGGGAAAGAGAGTTATATGGCTTTTTCTGTAGCAACTTCGCCCTTAGCTTAGAGAGGAATTCTTCACCTTACACTCAGGAGAAGCTATTTTGTTTCTGTCAACTGCCTGAGGGGAAATTCAGGTAGGGAAACATTCACAAGCTGTTTCTCATTAGTCTGAGTTTCAGTGTCTGGCATGATACAAGCAGACATTCTTTTATTTTGTGTTATGGGGTAGCAAAACAGAAGCAGAAGGGATCCCAAGGCAAGAATGCTGTCCTAAGCAGAGGTCAGGTCTCAGTGCCCAAAGCATAGAACCTCTTTGGGTCTCTTCATGAATGATCTAAAATGCTTAGATAATTTTGAATAACTTTGAGGTTCCTAACCACTTTAAAATGTATACCATGCATCTTAATAGTTACATGTGAATTTGTGTCAATACATAAGACAGAAAAGCTAATATGTTGCAGTAATGTTCCTAATAAGAGTGGATTACCTTCTCTTCAACGTCATCTAAAAAAATGAATGCATGCAGATAAATAATAACAATAATAAAGACACCAGAAAAGGATAATTCTAGCATGCTAAATTCTCACTATTTATGTGGACTTTCAAGAAAAGACTAAGCGACATCAAGTTGATAAAATTGTGTAGTAATCCAGTAGTTTTAGTTATAAAATACAACCATACAATTGTAGTGGATAGCCTTTTCAAATATCGGGCAAAGGGTTTTTTAATTCAATGATATTGACAATATACTAATTGCATTTTATTACCTTAAGACATTCATTATACACATATATATTTATATATAAATATATGTCCTCAACTATAATTTATTTAAAAATGAAAACTGTGAATTCTATAATATTTTACTAAAATTACAAATACTATAGTATTTCAGGAGGATAATAAATCACTATTTAGAAAAGTACCAGATGACTGATTATAGTATCTAGTTCTGATTTTTGTTACTACATATGTCATGTAAAAATAATTTTGCCATTTCTTCTGGAAATTGTAATATTTTCTAGAAGTCTCCATGCACATAAATTGGAAAAAATGGGCTATTTCAGTTAAAAGCATGAGACTAATCATTGTTCTGAAAATAATTTTCAATAGAAAACCTGGGCAGATCTTTTTCCAGTCTGTGTCTTGTAATCTTTCAACATATAGATAACTAGTCGTTCAAGACTAGCTAACCAAATACTAACCCAGGAATACCTTTTAAACACATCAAATTTGCCTTGCTGGAGAAGGAATAGTCTAATTCTCTTAGTGTGGCCCAAAAATCAGAAGCAACAGAATCATCTGACAACTTTATAGAAAGACAAATTTTTGTGCTTTATTAAAGTTGATTAAGACCAGGTTAAGACTTGGGCCCAACTATCTATAGCTTAACTAGCCTTCCTCGTGATTCTGGTACACATTAAGGTAAGAACCAGTATTCTATGTATAGGAGGGATTTTTAATCCTTTGCATTTAATTGATACATTTTTAGAAAAGTTTTAGATTCACAACAAAATTAAACAAAAACTAATAAGAGTTCTTGTGTTTAACCTACCATCAGGCATTGACTCCTCTTCCTCCCCATCAGCTTTCTGCATTCAAATGATATATTTGTTAAAGTTAATGAGTTTTATATGTGAAAATTATTGAATCTTATATATGAAAATTAATGAGTCTTATAAGTGGAAAGAATAGTATTTTTATGCTTTTAGAATAGTTGTAAAGATCAGTTTCAAATTAAAACACTACCTGGCATACTAATCACTAGGCGTATTTTTGTTTTCCATAGGATTTACAAATTAAAATGTATGTCATGAAGAAACGTAACCTGTAGGTGTCACTCCTGTGCGTTTAGTGCTATAGTGGGACTATGGAAGACTTTCTGGGAACACTGGGGATTTGTCTCATTTCTAAAACATCTTTTCTCCTCATTGCGTCACACAGCAATCGAAAAGGCAAGCAAATGTATTTTCAAATATAATTCACGGACTAAAGTATTCTTATACCATTTTAGATATATTCTGTATCATAATCTTGCTAAATTAGCATGTAGTCTCTTTTGTTTTGTGTCTTGGCACTTGTGACTTAGCTGTGATATACATGTGTTCATGTGATTTTCTTAATTTTAAGTTATCTATTGTATAAATGTTACATGTTAAGTATATGCATAATACAAAACAATACATGTATTTT
Source organism: Ctenodactylus gundi (assembly GCA_004027205.1). NCBI lineage: Eukaryota > Metazoa > Chordata > Mammalia > Rodentia > Ctenodactylidae > Ctenodactylus > Ctenodactylus gundi. The sequence continues at coordinate 1,005,644 of PVKB01000051.1, forward strand.
CTTCAATTAATAGAAATCAACACGACTATTTTTGTTCCATTTGCATTTAAAATAATTACTGGAAACCGATTACTGATAATTAATTGTCATTAATAGTTTCAACCTGTTTTATAACTTTTTTATTGTTTTTCTTACCATCATTATTTGTATTTGTGTTTTATTAAACTTTTTGTTGATTTCTGTCTCATATCCTTTTATCTTCTTTAGGTATTTTCTTTGTGATTAACAATGAATAATACATTGTATAGCTATAGTGACCTATATTAACAAAAAATCTAATCTTATGTGAAACATATTCTTTAATTTTCTCAATTATATGAGGTTCACAATCTCATAAGTTGTGTTTTCTTATGTTAGATATTTCTCAATATATTTAATATCTATGTCTTTCAGCCTATATATTAAAATTAAAATGATTTATATACCAGCATTTTACTGTCACACTGTTTTATGTTTGTCTATAAAACTGATTTTATAACAGCCTATAATATTTCAGAATTCTGTATTTGCCTATATATTTAGCTTTATAAATAGCCTTTATGTTTTCACATATTTTACTTTTATATTTCTACTGGCATTTTTTTTCTCCTTGATGGACTCTACTTAGCATTTCTTATCAAGCAGTTTGACAGTTAAAAGATGCTTAGTCCTTTCATTATATTATTGAATTTCCTGTTTTGAAGGTCACAGCTAAGAAAGTCTCTAAGGATCTTACCTAGCCTCCACTTCTAATGAGTCATTTTTCTCTTTCTGTTTCAAAATTCTTTGACAATTTGATCACAATTCTGGAATATGGATCACATTTTCTTTCCTAATTTAAAGTGTTTCTACCATTATTTCTATAAATAATGTTTTCTTCTTTAATTATCAATCCTTCTCTATTTTTCTTTGACTTTTTAGTACTATGAAAACATGTATGTAGTTATCGTGTGTCCCCTAAATCCCTCAGACTTTTGTTCCTCTTTTTGCATTCTCTTTGTTTCCTCCATATTTTCAAGTAACTTTCATTTTACCTTGCTGATATTTTATTCTACTTTGTTAAATCTGTTATATTCTGAAAACTCAAGATTTCTGTTTTTTCTTTTTTGTATATATTATCTTTCTGTTGATATTCTTTTTTTCATATTATTCTGAGCTCATTATCTTCAGTCTGTTTGTTTGATTTTGGGGTACAGGGAATCCAGCACAGGGCCTTTACATTGAGCTACATTCTAAGACTATATTTTTTTTAAATTTTATGTTATTTTAAAACAGAGTCTTGTTAAGTCACTAAGTTGTCTAGACTGGGCTCAAATGTGTGATCCTCCTGCCTCAGCCTCCCAGAGTGCTGGGATTACAGGTCTGTACCACTTTGTGACAGTTATCTTGCATTATGTTTCCTTGCAATGTACCTATCTCATTCTTTTTGAGGTTTGCCTCTAGAGATGAACTATCGTCGTTCGATTGACCTGTACTTCCCTGTTGGTTTCTTTGCCTGGCGTTTGGTATTAGATGCTAAGCACGTGAAAAAGTAGCCCATTCTTCTAACCTTCACAGCTGTTTCAGGAGCAATTTTCCACCAACCAGCTCGGCGACTTCCAAACCTTTTCTAGGGAGGCATCTTCTTTGGCCTCATATATACACACTCTCAATTCAAAAAATTTCCCAGCTCTAATATTTAATATATTTTAGCTTCCTGGTCTTTCCTTTGTCTTCCTGCATCATTGGGGAATTCTTTCTTTTTGGAACTTTTAAAGATTTAGCATTTTATTTTTCCTCATGGTTATCAGAATGTATATGCGACACAGATGATTGCATTGAACTTGGGAATGTTCAACACAATATTGTGAATTCTTTGGGGTATTTTCCTGGCAGCCATTAGGCTCTGAGAGGCTGCCAGTTCACATCAGGACTCAGAGGTGATAAGACAAAAATCAACTTTGCAAACAACCTATTCAGACAGTAAGATTTTAGACACATGCTCTCTCTCTTTTCTCTACCCCCAGTGATATTGCACCGACCTGTATCACACTCATCAACTTTGCCATTGGTTCTCTGGGACAATAAGAGGCTCCCAATATCTTTGGTTCTAAGAAACCCACTTGTATCTGGAGTAAATTACATTCCATTTGAAAACCAATTTTTTAAGGAAAACCATTGAAAAGCCAAAATTTGGAAATTTTTTCCAACTTTTTACCTCTACAGGTAGAAACCAAAGGAAAGATTTATTTTCTTTTTCTTTCCAACTTCTTACATTGAGTTGAGGACTGTCACCATGGTGAGCGGTTGTATGCTAGTGTAACTTCTTTCATTAAATCTCAGGGGTGCACAGCCTAGCGTCCTTTCCTGGTAGCATTCACATCCAGGTAAAACGCAAACTTACTCCATAGTCAGCACACTAAAAAATATGCGCACTGAGCTCCATGTCAGTCTCATTTTTCCTTCTTCACATTGAAGCCAGTATCAGTGATTTTTCTCCTAATCTTGACACTCTGAGCTACAGAATGTCCATTCAAGTCCACACCATCTTGGTTTTCAGTGGTTCCCACATGACACAGTTCCAGTAATCACTTAAATTCAGGCCAAACAGAAGCCAGTCTGTCAGATGGCACTCTGAAAAGTCAGAATGTTAAAATTATGGGGCAGTCTTCGCTTTCTCTGCCTAAGTAGAAAGTAGTAAGTGACAGTTTCCTTTTGAGTCCACTATGTCCTTCCAGGGAGAAGAGCAATGACAAGGGACTGCTGTGGGCTTTCCCATCGGGATCCATCGGCCGGTTTTAAGCTCAGCGGAATTGTAGAAGCCTAGTGTACTAGTTTCTGGCTTTCTTCAAAAGAGCTTGTATGTTGTCCACCCACTTTTGCCGAATCAGTATATATGCACAGATACAAGCATTTCTGGGCCTCCATTTTGCTGACGTCACCATTACATGCTCTTCTGACAACTTTTGCTGAGTTTCTGAGATTAATTTCATGATTACTTCTGCTTCTGTATTCTAAAGATTAATGAATATTTTTTTCTACAAACACCTAGTAGTACCTATTTTAGTTTTGCTGATCTTAGTTTTGAGAAATATAAAATAACGACAGTGGGAAGGATTTGGCTGATGTCCAATTGTTTGCTAAAAGTTACTCTTATAGAACTCGTGTCAATCATTTTTATTTAATTAACCATTTATTAATTCTTTTCTGAGACCTTATATGGAATCTTACTCATTCATTTGTTTTTCTCACTAGTAAACGAACAAAAAAGGCACCTACAAGAGAACACATACCTATGATGGGCACAGCAGAAAACTTAGGTCACTGAATGAATTGGAAGCTAAACAATCTGTGTGTACCGTTAGAACTTAGGCTTCTGCTCTTCCAGAATAATTTCTACTATTACTTTTATAAGATTGCTGTTGGAGTTGAATTCATTAGTATCGGTTCACGTGCAATTTAAATTTTATTAATGAAGCAAGACTCTCCCAGTGGAATGCTGGGAAAAGAGTGCCATGGAACAGAGAAAAGTTCAGTTCAAAATAAATCAATTGTAAGATTTGAAGTGACGCTATGCCCTGATCTGTCTCTAAGTTCTTAGAACCTATGAATATAATTCGTTCAACCTAACAAATTGTTCTTTTGCATTATATTCCAACCATTCCACAGAAGAAAATGGCAAAAGTGTGAGAGAGAAAGAGAGTAATATTAGACTCTAATAGCCTACAAGGCTCTTTAACTCTTATTTTTCTAATAGAAAGGAGAACAATGACATTTTTATGAAGCTTTTATCTGTTAATTAATGCTATTATATCGTTAGTTTCTGTCTCTCCCTGAAATCATTTCTGCCTGATAATATTTTTTTTTTTTTTGCTTTCTTTTCTCTTAATGGAGTAAGGGTTAGATATCTTTTCTAATTTTTCAATAAATATTAAAGTGTATTTAGATAAAGAAGACTTAACCTTTGTAGGGGTATCTCATCGTTGGGTTTACTTCCTCTTCTACATCATCAGTTTATGAAAATGAGTGAGCTTGCCAAGATTCTTTTATATAGCCTGATTTCTAAAACACATTTTTTTTAATATTCAAAACACTTATGAGTGTGTCTTTGTTACATGGGTTTGAAAGAATAGAAAACACAGTGAGCATCTGTTTTCAAATAATCAGCACAGAATTTATTGCTGTTCCCTCCAATTACATTTCTTATAGGCATGTTGAAAATGCTCAGAAAACCTCATTCTAAATATCTTATACTAACGTGGTTGCTTCTGAAAAATAGACATTTCAGTCAAGCCTTTTCAAAATCTAGGAAATAAATGATGCCTTTCTCCCTATAATGCCTCTACAACCCTATGCTTCTTACTGATATATTTATGTCCTTCTTTGATGCTGTTAAAGATACTGAAAATATATATATATGACTACAATAGAGATGAGAAAAATAAAGGGGCAGACATGGGGTCACAGGAAGACATATCTAAAATGGTTTCCAGAGCTAACAATAGCCCACTTCTTGAAACACCCCAAAATAATAAAAAGCTGGAGTTCAAAGTCATCTTTGCATTTGTACATTCAATGCTCAAAATATCATGACTCTAATTTGTTAAAAAATCATAAGGATTGGAGCAGAGCGAGATCAATGATGACCTTTGGTTTTTACTCACCTTGCTCAGTGTTTTCAGTTCACTTATTTTCTTCTTTTTGTATCATTTTATCTCTCCTCTTAATTTTCTTATTGTGTTCTTGACCTCAGGGAAATCACTTCCCCTATGTGAATTTTTGGACGTAATCTTTATTCCTTTAGCAATATGTACTTCTATTTGACATCCTCTACCTACCATAAGTTTATCTTTTATTTTCCCCCTCTTTTTAATACCATGATACAGACTCTGCATTGATTTCATGACTGTAGAGAATTGTGTCTCTTAAGCAAAAGATTTCTCCTGTGCCCTGGATTATTTTTGCCTGTGTTTTCACAGGCAATGAACAAATTACAGTACAAAATTGAAAGACTACTTAAAGTATAATTTGAACATGAGCTGACATAATCTAACTTAACTGATACAGAGTAATTGCTCTAGCGTGCTCTCTGTGAAGGAGGGGCTCGTCTGCACATGTCCCTTATAGAATATAAGTATTTACAAAATAGTATCAATAGTTGGAAATAAGTCATTTAGACACTCTACAACTTTGTGATAAAGTATTAAGGACTTTAAAGTTATGTAGTAGGAGATATATAGAGATTACACATAAATAATCTTATTTATATGTAGTTAAATATTTTGAATTTTATTGAATTAAATTTTCATTAAAGTCCTTATGGTAACCATCACATTAGATAAAGGGATTGTCTTGACATACTTACATATTCAACTTAGTATTCTGAACTTCTCATAATGACAAAAGTAAAATTTGTCTACATTACCTGAAAAAAGATAATATCCATGAATAAACTCTAACATTTACTTAGTTATGAAAACTAATATTTATTTGCCCATACTCACATCTGGTTTAAGATTCTACTTTTTTATTCTGTCAGCCAGAAATAGACTAAATTAAAAAAAAAAACATACGAAGTTTTGTAGCATTATGGTCTATTTTATAGAGTAACTATCACTCATTCCTAATTTTCTCTGCTAAGGTGAATTTTCTGTCTGAGGTCAAGCTGAATACACTTTCATATAACGCAATGTATTGCTGATGGAGTTCGTCGCATAATGGTCACTCAGAATATGTTATATTTTTACACTTATGCTCATATCAGTTCTTACTAATTGATGGAATAGTTTACAGACTCTTAAGTTCTCTCTAAAGAAAAGTAAAATTTAAAACTAATAGTTAGAGATTATTTAAAATGAACTATAATTGTATCACAGGTGTTAAAAAAAGTCTTAAGTGTTATTAAGTGTACATTGGAAAAAGGACAGCCTCTCCAACAGATGGTGCAGGGAACACATCCAGAAGGATAAAGCTAGACACACATTTGTCACCATGCACCAAAATCAAATCAAAGTAGATCAAAGACCTAAATATTATAACCATAACACTGAACCTTCTGGATGATAAATAAGGCAAAAATATAAAAGATACAGGTGTAAGCAAGGACTTTATTAATTGGACACCCAATGCAAAAGCAATAGCCACCTTGAATCAACAAATGGGACTATATAAAATTAAAAAGTTTCCGCATAGCAAAGGAAATGATCAACAGAGTGAAGAGTGAACTGACGGAATGGGAAAAACACTCAAGAAACTGAAGTAAAGCAAAACCCTCAATTTCAAAGGCATGATTAAAATACGGACAATGGAATGATTAGGTAATTCTTAAATGAAGTTCAAATGGCCAGGAAATAGATGAAAAGTTATTCATCCTCCCTAGCCATTGGAAAAATGCAAATTGAAACATCGCTAATATATCACTAAAGCCCAGAGAGAATGGCATATATCAATGACTCAGACAGCAATCAGTGCTGGAAAGGCTGTGGGGAAAAAGGAAGCCTCTCATACTGTTGGTGGGATTGTGAACTGGTATAACCATTATGGAGGGCAGAATGGAAATTTATCAAAAGGCCAAAAATAAATATTCCCTTCGTTCTGGTGATACCTCTTCTGGGAATCTTTCCAAAAGAGTTAAAAAGCATGGTATAAAAGAGATACATGTATACCTATGATCATAGCAACACCATTAACAATAGCTAAAATGTGGAAGACACCAAAATATCCGTCAACAGACCAATGGATATGAAAATTGTGGTATATGTACACAGTGGAGCACTACTCTTCTACAAAGACAGTGTTGAAGCTTTTTTAGGTGAATAGACACAACTTGAGACCATAAAGCTTGGTGAAGTGAGTCAGACGCAGAAGACTAAACATTGAATGGTTTCTCTAATATGAGAAACCTAGAATACATTCATTTCACAGAACAAACTGGGGGAGCATAGTAAGAATTATGGGAGAGGAGGAGAATGAGAGGTTCCAAAAAGAGAGGAGGAGAGTTCATAACTCGACGCAATATATATTTGTGTAAAATATTCAAATTCAATATAAATATTATATATTCCACTTACTTATATTAATAAAATGGGAATAAAGAATAGTTAATGTCTGGCAATCAAACTATGTACAAAGTTTGCAAAAACATTCAATTATTGGCGCTAAAACATTTGATTCTAAAGCTGAGCCACACTGGTATTGACTGGCAAGAGCTCAGGAGAAAATAAAAGTCTGTCGCTCTCTCTCGTCAGCAGTTTTCTCAGCACAAGGAGGTTCCTGTGACATCTGTGGTGTTGCCCTGTGTCCTCAAGCGTGAGCTTACAATGACTTCCAGGAACAGCAAGTTATGAACATATATAGAATTTCTCACAAACGTCATAATGTTGTATTTGAGTCAGAAGAATTTAATCCATTCCTTTGAGGTTTCATTGTTGTCATTAAAAAATAAAAAATAGTGCATTGATAAACAAAAGGCAAGCTTTTGAAAGAGATAAAATATAAATAAATCCTATGGAAAAACAAACTTTTATCGTCATAACTTTCAGGCTACGGGACCATTCAGATGAAGTTGCTATTTGTGTCTGGCATATTAGAGTCAACTTATTAATTTTTATGCTAGATATTGAACTCAACATCCTGGGTATGTTCAAGTAATTTTGTATTGAAACTGTTGCAACCTTATTTTGTTTTCCATTGTCAATTTGGTTTGCTAAGCTGAAGGCCACATCTTTTAGAAGTCTAGAGCTTTTGTTTTGCTTGTTCTTTCAGTTTAGCTAAGCTGAGCTATGTTTCCCCAAATTTTATTCTCTCTGCAGTACTAGGCTAAATGAGACTGAAAGGCACGGTAAAACAGCACTGAGTTTGCTGTTAAACGTTAAAATTAAATTGTAAATAATATAGAGCTTTACTTTCATTTTTGCCTGACTAAAATTAATGCATTTTTCAAAAACTTTCTTATTGAATTTTAAAAGTTTGTTTCCTTTTAAATATGAGTGCAGAGAGGTTTGTTTTTTACTTAAAAAAAGGAAAAATACACATAGTCAATTGAAAATGCCCATCAAATATCCATGCCAGAGGTCAAAGATGTTTTTGAAATTTCATGTGCATCGAACAAGTTGAGCAAGTTGAGAACTAAAAAATAAGACACATACCAGTAGGTACAGATTGTTGCTCTTTTATTTTAATCATAAGAAATCATTGTTAATTGTATACTAACCAGCACCTTTCTATGAGCTACAAAATCTAAAAGGAATGTTATCTTCCATGAATTTACTAAAATCAATGTAAAGCCCTTCATTGATAGAATTAACTATTCTCAACTAACCAGTAATTTAATAGCAACATAAATTCTAATATTATTTTTACTTATATGGAAAATGATACATATTACTAATATTTATAAATATTAAACTAAATAATTTTTACCTGATATCAACAGTATTAGAAAGTTTGATATTTATAGGTCTCACAATTACCTATGTTCATCTTTGTGGTTTAAGATTATAGCACATTATGACAGATGCAATAAATTCAAAAATAAAACTGATAATTTTCGCATTGTGACTTGTATGTTCAAAAAATCAAGGAAAAGTTCTCATATTAACAAGGCAGCTTCCTTCTATGAACACAAGAATCTCCACAAATGTCATCGTTAGAACTTACAGTAAGCACTCACCTGTGGTACGTGGTGAGCAGTCATCATAATAATATTTACCTTGAGGGCAAATTCCCAGCTGAATGATATGCTTATTTCCAATTTGTATATTGGGGTCAGAATAAAAATAAATCTCATTTTTAGGGTTTTTTTCCAGTGCATTTACTCTTGATATTTTCAGTGAATGTGTACTTTTGATTACCGATTTGTAATTTTAAATATAATCATTTTAAATGATTGTATGTCTTCAGAAATTGTCATTAATAATAAAGCAAAGCAAAAATTAAAGGCCTTATTTTAAGTATTATAGTTTGAATTGTTACTATTAGTGAGCACAGGTTAGTGCGGGGGTAAGGATCAAAGCCAGGAACTTGTGCATCCTAGGCGAGGGCTCTACCACCGAGCTAACTCTCCAGACCCACGAATGCACATTTAAATAAGGAATTATACATTAAACCGAGCTTGGGTTACAATTGACTTGCATGTAATTTATTTTAGAAAATATGACTAAGTTACCATTCTAACCTTATGAAGTAGCATTTAAAATCAGCAGCATTAGCCACAGAAACTGTCACTTATTTTACACCAAATCCCTTGAGTATGGAGAATTGTTATGTTTTAGTTTACGTGAAAAGAAGGTAGAACCAATGTTGGCCTTGCTATCACGACTCCATGAGACTCAGTTAGGCAATGTTTCATGGTGGGTTTAAATGAAGGTAAAATAATTTAACTCTTTTTACCGTCAGTCTTCACTGAGAAAGCATTCAATCCTACAATTCTGTTCTGATTGACATAACGCCAAGTATAGTATAAGTAAGTTGTGTGAGTCTTTTATCAGCCCAAAGCCACAAAAAACTTCAAAGCTATTGACTTCAACTACTCTTGAGGAGTGAACACAACCATGTGACAGGTAAACAGAAGTCATCAAGAGTGCACGTGTGTGTGTGTGTGTGTGTGTGTGTGTGTGTGTGTTTCTTATACTTCTTTATCTGATTCTGAAGGTCCAGATTAGTGTATTCTTTATATTGATGTTTCCTAGACAAAGAAAAAATAATACAATGAGGCTTTAAAAATGCAATTCTTACGCAAAATAAAATTTATCTTATATTTTTAAGATATTTTAATATAAATACTGATGTTAATCCTGATTCTTTAAATAATGTCAGCTTGGACTACTTTTTTTTTGCATCTTTTTTTCTCTGTGTTCATGCCTCTCTGCATTGTGATTTCTCTTAAATAGATGAAACAGATGTCCCCCACTGTGAAGTTTTAATATTACTGTATTTACTATTACCAGTGTCCTGTTTGATTAGTTTGATAATTAAAATTACATAATAACAATATCTACCTTGTATCAAGAGTGTATATCTCATGGTGAGCCACTAATGTAGCCTATTTCTCACTATTTTCTCACTGTGTCTTTCTATATTTCTAATTTTTGCATATACCTATGATTGTTTGTCCCAGACACAAAATTCAACCATCTGTATTTTAATGTCCAGCTTTAAGAAATACTAGATGCCCCTTCAGAATCAGCTCTCCAAAAGAGTTGCCGACAGGGAGCATTTCTTGAAATAGCGCATTAACACTTCCACACTCTGATTCATCTCCTTAGCTGAAAGATAGTAATAGTTTTTCAGTGCAACAGTGAGCGTGACCTTCTCTACTGAAATCTCAGATTGTTCATTGCTGTTAGGACAGAGGCCGAGCGCAAAATGCTGTTCATAAAGATTGAGACCTTCTAATCCCCAGCTGCTGTTCCAGCTTCCGAGCTTGTTTTCCTACCTGATCTACCATCTGCTTGCCTTCCATCACATTTCTTTTTCCAACCTCTTTCCAGCTCCCGACTAAGCGCTTTCTGAGAGACTTTTCCATATTGCTGTATATCTCGATAACAATCACAAAGCCACCTTCAACTTTTGGTATCTTCCCTCAACTGAGACCGTATATTTATTCATGGCATTGTTTCTTACTGACTGCTGTCTCTTGCAGACTATCAGTGTAATGAGGGCAGGGGCATCATTATTCTTGTTCACCCTTGAGTATCTCTTGCTGGAATGAAGTCAGATACCTGGTCAATAATTTGTGAACAAGTAGAAGAATATTCCAAGTTGTATACCAGAGAGTTACATCACACAAAAACTCCTCTATACTGAAGAAATGTCAGAGACACTGTAAACTTGAATTCTAGATTCCAGAGGAAGTGATACAAAGTCCAATTCCCCTTAGCTGTAATTGCTAATTTAAAAGAATAGTTTCTCAATGTGACCTTCAATGAACTCATATTTCATGTTGAAAATCTTGCTTTTCTAGATCTGTGAGTGTCATGAGGCAATTATAAATGAGATAAAATGTACATGACACAATAATCCTGCCCTGAATTCAAAGTCTTATTTAGAGTTGGTAGAATTCACATACCAGCATCCCCTAAGAGAGTGGGATGAGGAGGCAGCTGGTGTACTAAAGTCAAAGACTTAATTGCCTGGGCTCTGGCAGAATTGATCTGTGTTCACGGAAGAAAGGTCTGTGGAACAAAAGAACAGAGCAAAAGGTCACGTGTTTTAAAATATTCCTCTTACAGTCTTGGCAGTTTAAATTCTTCCATAATAGAAAAAATTTAAAAATATATATAGGAATCATAAAATACTTTCAGATGTTCACTGATATCTTCAGAACTCTTAGAACCATGTGAGGTTCACTAGGTGCCCAGTGGATAAATCAGTACACGGAGTGTATAGGTCAGCACACATTTTTTGAACCATAAAAATGGGATTTTAAGCAAAAGAATTAAACATCACAAACCACTATTCTGTACTCACAGAATGCTTCAACAGGTATACAGTTGATGAATACGATAATATTTTATTCTCTCATGTGTAAACCAAAGCTATGACTAATTACAGTGATATATACTTTATTACAAATACAAAAATGTTATGATATCATCAAACATTATTTAATTATAGTGCTGTATTCTAAGAAAATACGACTATATGAGTACCTATTGAATTTTTTACTTCATTAACATTAATTTTTCTGGTATATCATCAAGTCAGTATTTTAAGGGCAATTTACATTTTTAGAATGAAAAAGTGCTGAAAATAACCAAAAGATTATGAATTCTGAATTTCCCTGAATTACCGAAATTTTCTTTTCAACAGATGGAGATTGTTAATTTACTGTAATTTGAACATTCATCTGTATGATTTTCTTTTAATAAAATAATAAGTAGCTTTTGTTGAACTGGTCAAATAGCCAATTAACTCATCAAAAATTATGACAGGAAATTATCAAATTCTCACAGATTTTTCAAAGAAAAATGTAAATGCACTAGGATATAGTAAAATTGCTTCCTGTAATGAGATTAAAAATGAGCTTCTGCTAGTTAGGAACCCACTGTGGAGCAGAATACGGGTAAATAAATATGTCCATTCCCTTGGAATGGACTCTAGCTAGGGTTATGGATCTTAAAAACCATTAGAAGCCCTTCCGTCCTTTGCAAGCCTCGCTAGGACCTCCCATGTTCTACACAGCCATTGCAGAAGGCTTCCCTGGGTTGTCCGTGCTCCCCAGACCTGGGCTCATTTGAAACCTCCAACTTCATAGTGAAGGACAAATCATTTTGGTCGTCTAATCTCTTCGCCAGGTCTCTCAAGTCACTGCGGACTCGATAAAAGAGCGCCTTGTCTCACATGTCAACTTCTCATGTTGACGGCATAGCTTCGGTGCTGTTGCTGATGTTCATGCCTAGCAGAGAATGCTCAGTGGCCACACAACCACAGACTACCCCAGCTCCTTTTTCCACGTGCTGTGGCGTAGACTAGGCCGTAGCATTCCTGAGAGGAATCAGGAAGTACTACTGAGAGTAAGCACAGTTGCCACCCAAAAGAAAAATGTTGTTTAAAGAAAAGGATGTGTAGATAAATGATTTCTATTTCTCCCTTTGTGCTGAATGTTTCTAGATGCAGCTGTTTTCCTTTTCCTCTCTAAAGACTTCCTATGAGGTCAAGCATGAGACCAGTTAGCAATGCACTCTCTTTGACATCTGTTCTTTCTCTTGTTTTACTGAATGGGTATTTTCTCTTCAGCGTCACTGCTATGGTGCTATTAAATTATTGACTCCTAAGTTTTAGCATGGGCTGATAAAATGCATCAAAACATTAAACAACTTTAAAATTACGTCTACTATTTGTATACAAATGGTAGAAAACTTACTACTATTTAGTACATATGGTATATATTATAAAAATTCAAAAGAAGAAAATGAAAATACAATATATTCTAACTTTAAAATAGCATGGTAGCATTGCATATTTGCTTTCAGAGTTACTAATCATTTATAGTTAACATTATTTTAGTGTTATATTCAGAAGCGCACTCTGAGCAAATTGCAACTAAAGAAGTAAGCAAAAACCTAGCTTTGATTTTGAGATAAAGTATATTTTCTATAATTTTAACATATAATAATTGGCTTAAATGTTGACAAAAATATCAAATATAAATACATTGATTAGCACACAGTTTCTGTTGCCTTACGAGTAGCAGTTTTAGGCAAGAGATAGGACACTCTTTCCCTCTACATGTGAATACCTGGTGGAGCCAATCTATATATGCAGTAGCAGAATGTGGTGAGCAGAACCTGGTCTATTCATGTCCTTTTACTCAAGTTATTCTCAGATTCTACATTCATATAACATGGACTACAATACACATTACAGCTTACAGCATTGCTTGTGTATTTCAGCTAATAGAAAAGTCATGAGTAGACACAGATTTCTTTACACTCATAACCGGAAGTCATATATATATATATTATCCTGGTACTTGTTTTCAATGCCTGTACCTAGTTGCAAGAAAGATTTGAGATTTCAGTCTGTAGCTGGGAGATGTGCCTAATAAAATGTGGATTCTCGGCATGATGTAAAGAAGAATAGCTCTAAAGAGACACCTAATTATCCTTTCATCATCTCAGAAATGCACATGTGCATCTTTCTCCAAAGATACCCACCTGAAGTCCTACCCAAGGCACTACATTCACTTGAGAATCCAGAATGTGTGGGTCTTCTCCACCGGTTGTAAGTGTGATTGCTTGTAATCTGATTAATCATGAACCAATGGATTTTTCTATTTGGAAAACGAATGTATAACATACAAAAGCCAGTGGTTACCCAAAACCCCAGTAGAGCAGCAGTTAATGAAAACTGCCTTCTTCAGCAGCGGTAGGATTTCTTTTGACATAACCTGATTCTCCTCTTTTGAAGTAATGTCTTTGCCACTGTTTTTCATACCACTTACTTTTGTCCTCTTAACATTAATTTATAAAACAAATAAAAAGGCAGGGCCACAGTAAGAATGGCGTTTAAATGCGGAATGATGTGCAAGTTGTTCTGAATAGGGAAGGAGAAAAAACGCCGCTAGGGAGACACCATTTCTCTTACGCTGCTGGGAAAGCACAACAAAATAAAGTAGATATGAGTAGCTTCTGAAGCCCGTTTCTCATAGAGAAACGAGTGTTTCTGCACTACCTGCAAACTCTTGTTTTGTTTCATCCCAAATCAAGCAAAACGATCCTCATTGGATATTTCAGAACTTCTGCGACAATCAATATACAATGATCCCTATCCTACTTACACATTAGAAAATATGACTGAAAAATTACCTAAGTTACCTTATACACAAGGTATAAATATACCTTGTATATATTTTAAGAAAAGAATATAGAAGCTACGTAATTAAATTATGAAACTTCGTTAAACTATAAAACCATAGACAAGTCAGTAGATGTTTGCAGCATGAGGAAGACTTAGCCACACCAAGGGAACAGTCCTTGTTTAAGCAATCAGATTCACAGAAGATTTTCCATGGACTTGTCAAATGATATTTTAAATTTCACATTGAAAACAAATCAAAAACAAAAAAAAATGGTTGAAAAACTGTGGGAATAAATACATATGACCTTAAGACCAGCCCCAATATCAATAAATAAAGCTGAAAATTTAAAGGAGCAGATCTTAGTTGCAGAACGTTAGGCTAAAAGGAATGGGTGATTAATCAACTTTTTTTTCTTGTGACACATATAAAATAATGAGTCATCTGTGATTGAGCCAAAATGCATAAACACCAGCTGTTTCTCTATTGCTATATATCATAAAATAATACTCTTTAGTGAAGTTCATGAAATTAAAGTTGTATCTAAAGAATTTTGTGGAACTAATCTCTTTATATAAAAAGTAAATAAAATGGTAGCATTTGTGGAATCAATATGAGCAAATGGATTCACAGATTGGCACAATTCCATCTTAAAAGGTTGAGGGTTGATTCCTATTCATCTACCCTATTATGTCTTCAGTACATTTTACATTTAAGATGCATTGAATCAAAAGAGTGTGATAGTGGGGAGAGTACAGGAGGGCTACAATGGGTAGAGGAAGGGACTGTAAAGTTGACATGATATATCCATGCGTGACACACTCAAGCTCAACGTAGCCATTGTGCATTACACGTATGCACTAATAAAAATGGTGAAAAGAGATGCTTCAGTAACATAATATGAGGAGCCCTTAGGATAAAAATACATGAACTACAGGATATGAATTTGATGACACTAAGTAAAAAAGAACCAGTAACTCACAATATCAAATATTAAAGGTTTATATGCTTTAGTGCCCACTAATCAGTAAGGCGACATCTCTATGTATTGAAGTGTGATTTCTGAAAGACAAACTCTCCCTTAGAAACCTCACTTATGATGGCAGCTCACTATCACCCATGTCGTTAGTGATTTGCGGCCCATCGTACTCCCCTAAGGTCTCAAAGCAGCCTATTGTTGAACGGCAATTATTAAAATATACAATGCATTACTTATTTCACTAGCATATTTTATTCTTCCTTGAACAATATTTTTGATATGTGCTACAATACATGTAACATACAAATGCTAAAGGGAAAACTGAACACCCACGAGCACATCACTACATCAAGAAAATAACTCAATTGCTCCATCTTCCTAGTTTTGCTTTGTTTTAAGCTTTACAGCAAGTACAAGTGTTGTGTGGTGTTTAGAACTTAGTTTTTTTACAGACTTTGTTATGTTTTTATAATTCATATAGTTTACTATGTATTACAGTTGTTTGCTCATTTTTAAAAAATATGATTTTAAATTGAATGAGTATATTAATATACTCTAATTGCACATATTTAGATTACATGATTTGATAAGCTTGGCAACATTGACTCCAATAAAGATAATAAATATGTACATCATAGTATCCCCATGCCCTTGGAAATTGCTAGTTCGATTTCTTCCTACTTACACATTAGAAAATATGACTTTGAAAAATTACCTAAGTTGTACACAGGTATACATATACATGTATGGTTGTGTAGTTCAGTGGCTAAAATACGTGTCTAACTCACAGAAGACCCTGACTTCAATCCACCAGGACCACATAAGAATCCCTACACTCAGGAAGCTGAGGTACGTGGATTGCTGTGATTCTGAGACCAGCCTGGGCTACCTAGTGATTTCAGGACCAGTCTGGATTATACAGTGAGAATACATCTCAAACAAGATAAAGAAAAAACAAACAAAAACAAGATAAGAAATCTAAATGAACATATCATAAACAGGTACTCATTTTATTGGTTTCTGTGACACAGCTAAATTTTTTGACTTATTACCATGCTATTATATTCTTCATAATTTTCTTTTTATTTATTTGCATTCCATTTTTGCACAATTTATTACTCATTTACCAATAACACGTTGTGTCCATTTTTAACATTAAAAATAAGGTTGTTGTGAATATTCCTGTATAAGTTTTTTAAGAATACATTTCATTTTCAGGGGAAGGTTAAAAATTCAGAAATGGAGTAGCAAGAACAAGTGGTAAGAGTAAATATATCATTTAATATGTCAGATTTAAGGACTGTAGGAATAAATGAGCAGGTAGAGTGCTTGATCAGCAAGCCCAAGACCCTGGGTTCAATTCCCCAGCGCCACGTGAACTGGACGTGTTGGTTCACTTCTATAATCCCCTGAATCCAGAGGTTGAGATAGGCTATGGGTTCAAGGCTAGCCTGGGCTCCCCAGTAAATTCAAGACCAGCAAGGTCTACAGTCTCTTTTTGTTAGTTTCTCTCTCCAAAAATGGATTTAATAGTGAATAAAATGATTCAGAACATTTGTAAATTTAAAATTTTCAGTAATGGAAATGCAATGCCCAGTGTTAATAAAAATATATAAAGAATCAATACAGTGCTAAAATATTCATTTGTAAATTTTATAACGTGAAATATATGTTGGAGTATTTGAGTTTGGTTTATAGACTCCTAAAATAAATAATGAGACCATTAAAATGCTGAATGTCAAAAAATGCAAATAGGCTTTTAAATTTTCTATTTGTTTTTTTAATGGCTAATGAGTTTGTCTGGCACAAACTTATTTCTGATATGTACAAAGTTATTTTTACCAATATGCCTCAGACATCCATCTCTGGTCTTTCCCTTATAAAGATTTATCCAATTTAATATTAAAAATAGGTCTTATATATTTAACCTTACATTATATATTTCTACATATTAATCAAGATATATCTTAAGCAATAGAGTGTAAAATAGCACTGCAATTTAATTTTTCAAAGAAGTAACACACACAATTTCAATATACTATGTTTACAAACTTTAAAACCTGTAAAAGATTAATTAACCATTAGAATACGTAGCTGAGTGCATGTCTCAGTGTTAGCACACCTGTGTGGCATGTGAAAGACCTTGAATTTGATCCATAGAGCTGCAAGGAAAATTTTTTAAAGTTGACAGAGAGTTGCCTATATCATGAACTTAAACAGCAGTCCTGTAGGGGGAAGGGAACCCTCTCACACTGCTGGTGAGATTATAAACTGGTACAACCACTATGAAGGACAGCATGGAAATTCCTAATAAGCCTAAAATAAATATTTCCTTTGATCCATTGATACTTTTTTTGGGAATCTTTACAAAAGAGTTAAAAACATCGTATAAAAGAGATATGTGTATACCCGTGTTGGTAGCAGCACAACTAACAATAGCTAAAATGTGGGGGACACCAAAATACCCATCAAAAATCAATGGATACATAAATTATGGCATATGTACCTAATGGACTGTGACTCATCCATAAAGACAGACAGTTTTAAGGCTTTTGTAGGTAAATGAACGCGACTTGAGACGATCATGCTCAGTGAAGTAAGTCAGAGGCAGAAAGTTAAATATTGAATGGATTTTCCGATATGAGAAGCCCAGAGTATAATCATTTTATAGAACTAAATAGGGCATAGTGGGACTATGGGGGAGAGTATGGGAGGGTCAGAAAAGGAGAGGGAAAGGATTTGTAAATCTGATGTGATATATAAGTGCACAAAATACTCAAGTTCAATGGAAACATTACGGATTGCATACATATGTAACAATAGAAAGATTCACAAACCAAAATTTGATTTGCTGTTAATATATAAATGTCAAGACTTTTCAAGGTATTTTACTTTTAAAAAAAATAGAAAAATGTTGGGCTAATTATCAAATTTTTTTCAAATTATGTATATCAAGCCAACATTGATTATTTAATTATCCAATAGATAATATTGATATTTAATAAGTGTTATATTCAATAAATGCCTAATTGCTTCATTTTTTTCAGTCAGTACATTAGACACTGGAGATGCAACAGCTTTTGCAAGTTAAATTTATACCAGAGGAGGTCTACATAGTAAGTGGCAGAATTATTTAGAAATATCTCTGTAAGTTTTGTAAATCAGATCTAGAGGATTTGAAAGATTCACTTAAATATTTATCAAAAGGTTGTGGTTAGAATGGCTTAAACGTAATCCAATTAAAAACTAACAATTGACAGTATCTGAAAACACATTAAGCTAGTCGGGTACTAGACTGCTACCCTTTGACACAATAACTTTAAGCAATAAATTTATACACACTGAGGCTGACTTTTCTCATCATTCCCATCCCAAAAAGTGGGAATAATAATACAAATTTGTTGTGTATTCACTTGGCTTCATTGACAGAAAGTATTTTGAACATGATGGTTATAATACCTCTTACTATTTTTATTTTTATCAGGTTTTAATATTTTTAATATTATTAAAAACTCTGCTCTTTTACAACACAAAAGCAATCAAAATCTTGGCATCGGTTTATCAGTCCCATTTTTACGGTTTTATAACTGAAAATTTTGTTTGAACACATGCCATCCAACATTTTAAATAAATTTTAAATGTAATAATGATTATAAATTCATTGATCTTACAAGAGACCAAGAAACCTAGAGAGATTAAGATATTAGTGTCTTCATCGTGCAAAATTTAAAAATTGCAATTTTGTATTTGGGATATCCCATGCCTCAAACAGAATCCTCGGAAACCTATAGTTTAATAATTCTGATAAAATACAGATAGACCAGCCGTGCCCTAGATGTCTAGCCAGCTTCAGACCACCTGGTTTCATGCAGGGCCCTGGAAACCTGCTGTGCCCTCCTGCTGTCTGACATATAGCCAGAGGCAATCTTAGGACTTTCTTTAAAACTGGCAAGGAATGTTATAGAATAGAAAGAATCTCACAGTCTACTTAAGAAAATTAGAGAATGTGGGCTGGAGAAGTCTTTTCCAGGAAGCAGAACTGAGACTCAAATCAAGAAATAGTCCTCAACCTTGCAGTACTACTGGGACCTAGATACACTGAAACCTTAGTATATAAATATATATAGGAATATTAATTATGTAGTATATAATTTCTATTGCATACATATAGTTCCTATCATATTTTAATTAAAAATGCATACACTGTGTTAAGAATTTCTACAGACTGTACATAAAGTCTGAGATGTCTTTAAAGGGACAGCAAAAGTAACTAGAGTCTGACAAAAATAAAATATTCAAGTGACAACAGCATGAAAAATTAGAAAAGGAGCTAATCTTTTCTGTCATCTATAAAATGTTTAATTAAAACCACAAAGAAGCCAAGCATGAGCGGTGCATGAGTAATTCCAGTCCTCCAGAGGCTGAGGCAGGAGGATTGTCATGACTTTGAGCCTAGCTGGGCTACACAGTGAATTCAGGAAAAGCCTGCACTTTAGAGTGAGACCCTGTCTGAAATACAAATAGATAAACAAACAAGTCACAAATAGATATTGCTATTCATGGATCACAAAGACTAAACTGGAAGGACTGATGTTCATAAAACGTTACGGTGACAATGAGATGCTGATATGTGCAACAAGATGAATAAATGCCATCAACATGTGTGGAACAGAAGACAACATCTACACAATAAGGTGAATTGTAGGCTCCCTTTTCAGATAACTAGAAGCAATAGAAAAAATCAACACTAGAAATAGGATAGAAGTTCAACTTTAACAGAGGGGCAGGTAATAACCTTGAGGGTTTACAGAAAGATGGACATGTGTTTGATGAGTTTTATACCTACACTTGGGTGCTGGTTGAAATGTTTCAATTAAATTTGGTAAAAGTTATTGAAATACATACAACTTGTATCCTGACCTTTTATACTTGAATCAGAAATTATACACCTCTATTTTATCTCTACCTATGATTTGGCTATCAATGCGAACTCAGTTTATTAAAATGCTCTTTGCAAAACATGCCTCTCATCTATGTAAAGTAAGTGAAAACACACATGTATGCCTTAAGATTACTGGAAAAATTCTGAAAGTTGTTCTTTAACTATGATGACCTACAAGAAGTACTCATGTGATTCCCTACTGAAATACAGAAACATATGCTAACAAGTTGATATTCTTTCTAATTAAATGATAAATATTTACTGTCTTAATTGCTTCCATCACTCAAATATAATAAAATAAAATATTTTAAATTCAATTGGATATGAGCACTACTGTCTATAAGAATCACTAAAAGTAACATAATGACATGATCTTGGGTGAGTACCCTGTACCATGTTCATAGAGGCAGGATGAGATGCTCGCATGTCATGCCACAGAGGATGATGGAACATGTTAGAATTGCTGAGCAAAAGGATTACCAGACTCTTGCTGTCGAATTTATCAACCCTACAGCCGTCTGTCCTGAACTGAAATGCTGAGAATTGCCAGTAGTTAATTTATGTGATAATGAGTGCTGTACTATTATACATTAAGCCAAGTATGTAGCAAAGTGGTCCCAACTTAGTCATTGAAGACCCTTCTCTCTTCCAGTTCTGGGGTATAATACGATGTGCTTAGATGCTGAGAAGATCTGATTGGCCAGAGGTGTTCTGCATCTACGATAAAATATAAAATCTTTGTTATAAAAAATGAAACCAAATTTTTCCAAAATTTAATATATTCTTCTGGTACATTTATTCTGAATAAGATGTTTTTGAATATTTAAGATGAAATATATATACATATACATACATATATATATATATATATATATATATAGAGAGAGAGAGAGAGAGAGAGAGAGAGAGAGAGAGAGAGAGAGAAAGAGAGAGAGAGAGAGAGAATCACCTGCATAAACATGTCTAACTTAGGACAGAACAACACGACCAATGGATTTCAGGAGGTGCTGTTGCCCAATGTATCACCTTTTCCATCTTAATAGAAATAAGTCTCTCAAAAGTTTTCTTAATTGGCATTCTCATGCAATATTTTTACCTTAAAATTATGTTTGTTTATAACTAAAACTGTGTAATATATATATATACACACACACACACATTGGCATTCTCATACAATATTTTCACCTTAAAAATTACAATTGCTTATACCTAAAATTGTGTACTGTGTGTATACACATACATTTATGACTACCTGCATGTGGAGGGAAAGCTAGTCACATTTTAAACTGTATAATATGCTTGTAGATTGATCTGAATGTATAGGCTGCTTATTTTTCTCTAATTTTAAGATATACCTGCTAAAAGCTGTTATACCATCTGAATATTGTATAGTTACATATCTTCTACCCTGAATATTTACTTTTGCATATTTTTGCTCTGAATGGTCTGAAAATGCGAGTTCCTATTTTTCACACAGGTTGTTGACCTATTCGGACAATTGACATACCGTTTTCTATATTTATTCCTAGTTTCTCATTTTACTATGTCAGGATCTGAGAATTCAAACTACATAACAATCCTATGAGAAACACATGGTTGTGATATGATTAATAATTTTAGCAAATCTTTCTAAACTCACTTGAAAATGTGCAGTTTTAATTTTCAAAGCTAAATTAAATGTACCTATGTTGAGTAGTTCCATGCGTGCTAATTGTAGCTGCACTTGAAGAAAATGGCATGCTGGAACCCCAGAAGGAGAAAGAAGAGCTGAGCATAATGTAATGACTTTTTCCTCACACTATACACACATGAACACCTCATAGACACCTTCCTATATCAATTAAAAACAGTCCTGGTGCCAGGTGTGGTGACACGTGCTTACAGTTCTGGCTATTCTGGTGGCTGAGGCAGGATTGTAAACAGGAATCCAAAGTGGACCACTTAGATAGGCCCACTTCCTGAGATGAAGAGCCTACAGGCAAAACTCAACGCTAGCACACCTAGACTGTTCGAAGCTCCGTGTTCTATTCCCAGTACAGCAAACATAAATATGTAAGTACATAGGTAAGTAATGCATGAATAAATATACGTGAAAAGTCCTAAGTTCTCAAAAGATTTCATATTGGTTATCATTGCTCCAAGATCCATAATTTGAACTTATTTCTGCACCTTTTTCACTTGCTTTTTTACAATTGATCTTTGAAATGAGAAACCAACAACCTGAACTAAGTTGTGAAGTACTTATTGAATAAAGCCAACCTAGTCAATATTTAGTTTTAATGCACCAGTAGATTTGATTTTATAATTGTTTTATTTTATTTTGAAATATGGTCTTACTCAGTATTTTAGGCTAGCTAGTTCTGAACTCATTATGCCGCACAGGCCGGCCTAGATCTCACAGCAATCCCCCTGCCTCATATACATTTTTTATTACAAGGCTGCATTCTTGTTCACAGATGAGAGTAGCAGGCAATTTCCCTCGAATCTCCATCTTCCCATTCACTTAGTTGTGTTGTATAATGCTTCCAGATTCATTGTGATCCACCTCTAGTTTTATAATTTTCAGAACTTTTTAATAATTTTAAAATGTGGACATTTTACGTCTGTCGTTACCATTTTTGTTCAACTATTTGTGTGGTCAAGGTCCCTTCGTGGTTAAGCAATATTAAACTGTATTTTTCTAGAGTTGTGTTAGTCAGTTTTTCATTATGATGAACAAATACTAGACAGAAAGACAGCAGCAGCGGCAGTCAGGGAGCCAGAGAGAACTAAAAACAAACATCAAGGGTCTGGGGGCAAGATGCAGCTTCTGATGTCACCCACCCCTCACCCCACCCCATAATCACTCTATTCAACTGGACCCCAGGTTTCACATCCCCATTATTTCTCAATAACGCCATTAAATGATGATCTGACCTGGTCAGAGGATTCATCCACCATTGAAACTAAAGCCCTCGGGATCTGGTCACTTTTCCAAAGCCTCTTTTCTGAATACAGGGGACTTGGTGGGGTGATTTCATATCTAAATCTTTGAGAAAGCACTTTGGATCTAGACTAAAGTGGAAATGTCAATTAAATTTTCATCATCCTTTTATTTATATTCTATAATAATTATAAATACCTTATTTATCTATGTAGAATTTCTAAAATATTTTAGCAGTTATCACTTACATTGCTGATTATTCATCTTATGACTTAATGTTATGACCTAATGTTTATTATGACTTAATGTTTTCTGGTTATTAGTTGTCATGGTTTAGATATGGAATGACCCCCAAATCCTAACGTATTTAGATATTTCGGATACCGACAGAACCATGCGCTGTGAAGAGGCGGAGCCTGGTTGGGACGGGTGGAACTCTGGGGCTTGATCTGGAAGCAGCAGATCACTGGGACATGAGCTGGGAGGATATGTGCTATCTCTGCCCCACCTTGCTCACTTGGCTTCTAGTTTGCTGTGCCCTGAGCAGCCTTCCTCCAGCTGGAGTTCCACCGTGTGCTTCTGTTAATGCCGGACACCTAAAAATGGACCTAAATCTTCTGAAAATGTTATCTAAAATAAACGTTTCTTTCATTAAGTTGTGCACGTTGGGTATTCTGTCCCAAAACAACAACAACAACAACAACAACAAATGGCTAAGACAGAAATTGGTACCAGATAAGTGGAGTCATTGCTGTGGCGTTACCTGATCATGTGATGTAGAAGCCTTTGGAATTGTTTTGCAGGAGGAGCTTGGAAATATTTAGAAATGAGGGTTACAGAAACTTGAGAATGCTGTGAGGTGTGCTTAATGGAGATTTTAGTGGGAGTTCAGAGGACCTGGATGTCAAGAGAGTTGCATTTCAAAAATGCCAGGTTCAAGAAATTTCACATAGGAAAGAGGGATGTTTTGCCCTTGTCCTAAGACTTTGCCTGAAACTGAGATTAAAGAGAGTAGAGTGAGTTCCAAAAGCAGCCCAATGTTCAGGCCATCACAGGAACACGGTTTAAGGTTTTAGCTAGCTCTACAGAGAAAGGCAAGAACAAAAGGAGAAAAAAAAATATATAAAATGGTTACAGTTTTGAAAGACTGAAAGGTGTTTTAAAGAGGAGGCAAAACAAAGCATAGTTTTAAAATATATTAGCATTACAAAGAAGTCAAGCAATTAGGATCAGGACTAAAAAAAGGAGGACTCCTGGATATCTCAGGAATCAGCACCCCATCATTCACCATTGAAAGGGTGAAAGGACTTTCTTTTAAAAGAGATCCTTAGGGCATCCTGCAAGGCAGCCTAGGAGAAAGTGAATCCCCAGGAGTTCCGCCCCCTCCTCCAAATCCCTTTGGAACTCACATTTAGTCATAGTTTACCCCAAGTACTGTACAAAAAAAACTAAAGAATTTAATGGACCTACAGGATTTTGCCTTTGTCTTGCTGAGTTGAGAGATTATTTCGGTTCAATTGCTTTCTCTCCTCCTATTCCACAGTTTTGGAATAGAAATATTTACCACGCGCCATTGTACGTTGGAAGCATTTAACTTTGATTTTTTTAGGGGCTCATAACTGAGTGTGCCTACTGTTTCAGAGAAGACTTTGAACTAATACTTTGTAGCAGACTAAAACTGTTGGGACAGTGTTAAGTCCTTGAGAAGGGTTAAGTGCATTCTTTGTAAGGAAATGGACGTCAGACTTTTGGGCATCAGATGTGGAATGTTATGTTTTCATATGAAATGTCCCTCAAAATCCTCATATATTTAAGGGTCGTGGATGCCTTTGGAACCATATGCTGTTAAGAGGTGGGGCTTGACTGGAAGAGCAAACACTGGGGCTTGATCTAGAAAGGGCAGATCACTGGGTGTGACCTGAAAAGATACCTGCCAATTCTGCCCGTCTTCACTTGACTTCCTGTCTGCTCTGCCATTGGCAGCTTTCCTACAGCTGGACCTGCACCACATGCTTCACGATTGCCAGTTGCCCAAGAAAGGACTGACACCTTCTGAAACTGTGCACTAGAATAAACCTTGTATTCCTTAAATTTAGATATTGAGCATTTTTGCCCCAGCAACAAAAAAGTAATGTAGACTTTAATATTATCCCATTTTTAAAAGGCTATAATTTTTCTATGTGTTTATCTAGGTTTTCTACAAAATAATGAAGCCTTATTTTAATTAAGTTTTCACATTTTTAATATCCCTGGGGCCTTGAATATTTAATATTATTTTTAATTTTTAATATTCAAATAATCTAATTATGACTTAATATTCATCTGACTGTCATATTGTGGTTTCTCATAAAATGTGGTTTCTTTTAAATTTATTTTAAATATTTCACAACTCTATCAAAATAAAATCTTAAAATTTTAAATGTTATTTACTTTCATATATATGAATATTGAATTTTTAATATCTATAATGTTCATATAATAGGATCTATATGACATTGTTTCTATGATAAGATCAATTTTGCAACATTTCAATTAAATATAAAATAAATGGCTCTTTATTATTATTGGACTTTAAATTTGTTCATTATTAGAACACTCATAGTAAGTTATTTTAAAATTTATTTAACTGCTTTATTTTTATATATTCTTTACACACAAGTATAATATGTCATTTCACAAGCTGTTGATGTTTTGTTTACACGCAAAATAAAGAAAACATTAAAATAAATGACTTAAACAGCTTAGTTATGCACATAAAACTATAACTAAGGACACTGGCCTTAGACCCTTCTAGGATTTTCAGGACAGTTTTTCTACTTAGCAGTTGCCTGACCTTGAATCCCTTATTTAAACTCTCAACCTTTAAATTTTCTTATCCATAAAAGGACAATATTAGTATCTATAGTAACTTTGTTAAGAGGGTGGTAAGAATGAATGAAAATAAAACGTTGTCTGGAACATAGCTGGTGTTGTATTAATTTTATATGATATTGTATTATTTCATGTGTATATGTATTTGTACATAATGTATATATATAGCATATACAAATGCGTATGTATTTAATACAAAGACATGCAAATATATAATGAATTCATGATTAATAGGCATCACAATTTAATATTTCCTTACAATTTTTAATCAATATTAACATTCAGGAACTTCAATTTTAGTGATTTGCCAATTTTTTCACATTGATGATATATATTTAATTTTAATGTGAACCTGTCACTTTTAAAAAATAGGACTGAATGTACTTAAAATTTTAAAATTTATTCTTATTTTCTTAAATTCTTAAAAATTCTACTCAAATTTTAAATTTAAAAAATTCAATTTAAAAATGATCCAAATGACAAATAAACATAGAAAAGGTTTTTCAAGTTATAAAGTCATTATCAAATTACAAATTCAAACAATCATGAAGTGTGATCACATGCTTATTTAAATAGCTAAAATCCAAAAATACTGACACCGGATACTATTGAGATGTAGAGACCCAGGCATTGTTATGCAAAAAATGGTGAAGCCATTCTGAAAGACTGTATGTTTCTTACAAAATTAACATGATCTTACCTTATTATTCTACAATCATACTCCTAGTATTTCCCCAAGCTATATCCTCACTATTGTGTTACTAACCATTGGCAAAGTGCCAACTACAAAATAAAAATACATGTTCTTTAAAAAAGTGACCTTATGACAATCATCTTGGTGAATTCTTCATCAATTCTGAAGTGTTCTTGAAGTTAAATACTGATCACTAAGCAAATCACTATCAGCTAAGCCAAATTAAATATGGATGGCATAATTTTAATCTGAGTACAGAAATCATCTTCCCAACTGACATTAGTTTCAATCATGCTTTTTGAATAATTATGGGATTTATGGAAACTAAAGTAAGAATTATTCATGCCAATCACCTTTTCTTTACATCCCATATATGCCACGCTCATCGAAAAAAATAAAAAAATAAAATTCATATGCTGAAGATTCTCTAGACACATCAATACAGAATTCTTGGATAAGCATCTCATTAATAATCTTATCAAAGCTTTTGCTGGTTAATTCATTAATTTTTTGCATGAACAACCCTGCTGTTCTTGCAAATTATTTGAGATTTTTCCAATGAAGCACTTCAAATTAGTATGGCACTTATCAATTAAATAAAACTCTAACAATTTCCATATATTGATGGAATTCTGAAAACCACAACTATTCACAAAATGATATAAATTATTGTCCATATAAAGTGAATATTTTTTCTTCTCATCAATATTAGTTATTAGAACTTATCCTAAAATAATTGATAATGGAATGTGTGGCTCCTTTGTGTTTTTGAGTAACATGTATTATACTTCAATTAATATATATTTTACTATGTTAAGACATATACAGTGAGAGAGCTAGAATTTATTGAACAAACGTTTATTTCATAATATCCCTTCACAGATAAACCTATATGTAATGGAAAGCTACCACCATTAATATAGTCTTTTCACCAAATTCACTTGTTAAATTAAGTTTGGCTTAAAGCTTCTTCTATTGAATTCCTACATAGCACATTAACTCCGTATAGCAACAGTGGAAACCGAAGTTAAGGGTATAACCTATGGGTATTTAAAAAAAAAAAAAAAAAAAAAAAAAAAAACAGTTGCATCTCAACCACCACAGAAGCTGAGCTATAAGCTGCCAGCAGATCAGACTGGGTTACAAAAGATGTAACTCAAGTTGCAACCAACTAAGCTGTTTCTATGTATTACTTTATTTTTTTATCTATAAATATGGCTTGCCCACATTGCTAGGTGGAGTTCTAAATGTTCTGGTTTGTGCACCAGCTTCGTGACTCATGTTTGCTCACAGACTCTGATAAAGTGTGTCTATAAAATCAACTGTTGAGTGGCTAAGCGTAAACGTGAAAAGTGAAGAAACAGAAGTTCTTTTTATATTTAATGTATATAAGGATTACTTGGGATAAACCTAAATAGTTGCCCTACAGAAAACATGAATTTCCAGATATCTTCTGCACACATAAGTAAAGATGAATAGTTTTCCTCTACAAGGAATTCTGCTCCTTTTTAGTTTAACTTGTCTACATAAGTGATCGCACAATTACCTACCAAATATTTTAGGGTGCTCAATTTACAGGTGTTCTATATTTAGTAGCCCATTTGGTCTTGAAAAAAATTTAAAGGGTTTTTCTCATTACATGCATCTTTAGATAGAAACCTCAAAATAATCATGAAGGAGAGCCCTTTATCATTTCACTGTAATATTTAATGATACATAAAATGATGCACAAAATTGTCCTAAGCTGTCTATCTGCTAGCTTTGGAAATGTAGTTTGTTATTAATTTACAGATTTACTAAGAGTTAAATTTTATATGAATCATAAGACTTATAGACATGCAAATTTTATGCTGAAATATTCGTTTCCCCCGAGAAAATTAGGAAAAAAGGAAAATTGTAAATTGTAATAAAGCCTAACATTGAAAGGATTTGATTCTGTTTTCCTATTAAATGGTTTCGGGAAGACTTATTTAGGTTTTGAAAAGGCATTTACACCTTCAAACATAGCAAAAATATCTGTGATTCCAATTATTTGATTTTACTTACCAAATATTATTTATGAAATCTGATTTCTAGCTCTTCAAATCAATGAAAGGAATGGAGTTGAATGTTTAATAAATACAGATTAAATCCTGTAGGTGACAGGATCTGTCTGGCTCCACTCCTAGCTAAAACGTGCCTTTCAGTAGAATTAAAATCCATAAATGTTCCACCAATGCACAGTAAAACTGTTTGGTTTCTCTCATCTGCTGGAGCAAAATCTCAGCTGGATCAAACAACTACCCAGCAGGCTCTCTTTCCCTCCTCCCTTACCAATCCTCTTTGATTTTTCTAGATCCATTTCTACAGCCAGGACACAAATTGGAAGTTGAACTGATGCATGTTACCCTGGGATTGTTCAGATAGGTCACACAGGTGGCTCTGCTTTGAGTCTTCCTTTTATTTTTGGCACTGGGATTAGTTCTTTTCTGTTCTTGTCACCAGTCGTTATCTCCCCCACTGAGTTTCTCTTTCTTCCAAAGCTCAGCTACTTAAAGAGAATAAGACTTTTTAACTTCACTGTTTTTATTATCCCAACAAAATATCTATCCATAATGGGAGCCCACCTGTGATTTACACATCTTGAACTAAAACTTAACTGTCCATGAAATTTATTGTATATTGTTTGATTCATTTACACCAGGCAAGCTCACCCTGAGCTAAATTGTTAATTTACCTCCATATTGTTTTCAGAGTGAACCCTTGGTCATCCTTCATATGCACATATAAAGTTACCTGGCTCTTCTCAGAAAAAAATAATATTGCTTCATAGAATACAGAGTTGGAGATGTTCTAAATTCCTTTCATCTCCCACATAGACATGCTTTTATTCATTACTTGGGAAATATGTTTCTGGATAAATATTAGTAAAATAAATATGTGAAGTCTCCTTTAATTTTTTAATGGAAAAGTTTTCTCTCATATGCCATGCTAATTGCCAGTTGATCAAGCAATTTGAAATGTCCTATTAGATAGAAATTCAGGTGTGGTCTATTTTAGAGTTGGATCTTTGTTACTGCTTCTTAGATTGTTGCAAGGAAACACCATGCTTTTCCCAGTGGATTCTCTCAGCACAGACTAATTGTCACCTTTCAGTCCTATTGTTCAACAGCCCATTAACAAGTATCATATCCATTAGCAACTATTTTAGGGAGAAAAAAAAAACTAGGAAAGTCTGGGTTATGGAGAGCCTGCAGTTTGTGAGAGTGCTCTTGTACTTACTGTGGAAAATAAAAGATTATCTGCGCATTCCAGTAAAATATAGCTAGCTAACTGACTCTTAGGAAAAGATTATTCCAGCATGTTTGTATACTTTGTGTTAGAGTTTATAGTTTTCCTCTGGAAATACTGGTTTGGTTTTGTTTCCAGCCCACTACAGATATCAAAATCCAGAAATCCTCAAGTTTCTTATATAAAATGACTTTGCATTTTCATATGAACTATGCACATCCTCTCTTATATGTTAAATCATCTCTGGATGACCTTCAATACCTAACACAAATATAAATGCAATATAGTGGTTGTGATAAATTGCTTAGGAAATTAGTATAAGAATACTTCCCAAATACTCTTGATTTTCTATTTTCTTAAAACCACAGATGTAGATGCCATAGATATAGAGCTCACTGTGCTCATTATCAGCCTCACAGGTAAAATATATTCTTATAAACATATATTTAATACAGTTTTATTCAAATTAAGAAGTAGACCTATATATGATTTATATGTCAATATAGGATATATAGAGATATATGAATATAGGTATAGATGATTTATTGGAGATATGTCATTGGACAGGGTCAAGGTTCCAAACCAGAGTTGGGGACCCTTAACTCACCCAACCCATGGGGCAGGACACAGGCTCCAGTACTTCCTTCATAAAATGAGAATTTTCTGGTCACATCAATACAAGGCATAAACAGCTCTTTAGGTAGAATTTTTGAAAGTATGTTCAGAAAAACAGTACAGGTTATCAGATGGAAGAGAGTCTATCGTGACCTTAGAGTTGGGAATACTTATGGGGACTTGGAGGTGGAAATTTCCAGGAAATCTATAAATATTAAGTATTTAACTTCCAAATGAAAGGCAATGGCCCTTCCAAAGAGCAGGGCACCGGCCCCTTTCTAGATGATAGTCATCCAAAATAGATAGGAGGGAAAGTCTGTTCTTAAGGGACAGGTAATTTTACAAAAGGAAGTGGATAGTCTATTTACAGAAAAGTTCCATTTATGGGTAAAAGGAATGAGGATGGTCATTTACAAGGAAATGGTCAGCTTCTTTTTACAGACAAAGGGCATGGGCCAGTCTCATTCTGTCTTGAGGCAATAAAAGTTTAGCCAGCTGTCTTTTGTCACTCTTACAGTCAGTTACCGCAGATTAGTATGAGTTATCGAGAGGCTGATCTTGCAAATCCCTATAAGGACAAGTGGCTAGTACAGTTCAGTTTAACAATATCAAGAGAATCATGACACACTGATGTTAGCTCCCCCTTGATCAGAGAAACTGAGAAAGAAACAAAGTAGCAGGATGGATGAAATCCTTCAAATTCTAACAGGAAAGTCATTTGATGAAGAATGCAGTGTGGAAATTAATCATAAGGACGCCTTCCACTAAAGGAATAGAAGAATGGCTCTAGATGGGTGTCCCCCTTATCAAATGCACAAAAATAATAACATAAAAAAGTTCAAACATGAATGGCAGGGTTAAGGAGAGTCAAAGGTCAGATAGGAAAAGAGGAACCTATGAAAAAGGGGTATACACAGAAGTTCACTAATTCTCCAAACCCATGGTTCTAATGTGTTACAGAATTTGGAATTCATGTATTTACAAAAGTAAAATGTTAAGTGTTATGGTTTGTGATCTTCTTATATCAAAATTTAAAACAAAGAACACAAGAAACTATTGAGTCCAAACATCTTATGTGCCCTTGGGCTACTGCTTCTAGCTGCCTGGTAGGAATCCTACAGGCCTCTGAATAGGTCCTTGGCCAGGGAAACGACCCTGAAAACCATACCTGCTTATCAAGTTGTGGCAGTCCTAAGACAGGGGCTTTGAAGAGAGAGGATGTTAATTTACCATAAGGCTCCTGTTGTTTCTGCTCCCTGGAAGAGAAATTGATTAGTCTCTTCTTTTAGAGAGTCATACAGTAGAGTAGCCAGTCAGTCATACTCTGATATCCATTGCTGATGCTAGCCAGTTAAGTCTAGAAAAACCCAAAGTTGCTGCTGTTGCTAAGATCTGGAGTGTCCTATAAAAGCCTCATATATTTGGGTATAACAATTGTAGAATTGTGTGCACTTGGAGGTTGCGCCTGGCAGAAAGAGGCAGATGTTTGGGGCTTGACTGGGAACAATTGTGTCACTTACTTAGATTGGGGGTGCCCAGGACAGAATTTTCAGGAGTGTGTTTTTGACCTGTGAGATGGGAGGTGAAATGGTGTCATCCTCCTGAGTATGGGGCTCCCAACTGGCAGTTTGATCTAAGTAAAGGAAGGAAGAAGAAACATTGTGGCCACTTTTTTTCCTGGGAAAGGTCTGGTTTTTCCTGAGTCTTCAGACAAGGACTTGCGCTTTACTTCACTTGGCTTTCTGCCAGCAATGGACTGAGCAGCTCTCCTGCCTCTGCCATGTGCTTCCACCATTTTCAACTTCCCATGAATGGACTGTGTGAGACATTCTGAAGCTGTGTGTTAAAATAAATCATTCCTTCTTTAAGTATGGATATCGAGTGTTCTGTCCCAGCAAAGAGTGAGTAACTAAGACACTTCCCTTTTGGTGTCAGGGCTGGTAATGCTGGAAGACCCCATCTGAAATAACCCGATGAAATGGGGACTATAATAAACCCCGTAGAGTAAACTTCTTCAATTAGTAATTAAAACTTGCATGTTGAGATGCAATATCCTCTGTTAATCAGAAAATTTAAAGTCTGAACTAAATGACCTCAGTTTCCGTTACAGAAGGAGAACAGATAACATCATCTAAATGTTGTATAATCTCACTCCTAATTAAAGTTCGGTCAGTTAAGCCCATTTAAGCCTCTCCAAAAATACGGGGAATGCACATTTGAGCATTACCAAAAAGTAATGGGTAAGAAGAAATCTATCCCTTAAACAACAATGGAGTTTAGTCACTCTAGCTCTATTCACACCCAAAACCTAGCATGAGCCAAAAACAAACACCAGAGATAGGAGTTAAGAACAGAACAAGAGGCCTCATGCTTGAGAAAGAAGTGTTCGTTTTGCCTGCAACATCCAATATTGCCTGAGATTCTGTCCAACCGATGGTGATGATTAGTCTGGGAGCCAACGAGATTTTCAGGCTTCCTCATTCCAAGGACAAACATTAGGCTTCTGCACTGGGGAAAGCAAGCCCTACAGTCTAACCACATTTAGGACAAGGTGTCTTGGAGGACAACCCACGCTGGGGCAGTTTCTCCTCCAGTGGCCTCTATGCTGATAAACAGGGCACCTACTAGTCAACATACCCTCACTGGGAGGAGTCAACTCTGGGCCACCCGCTACCACCGCAGTGAGAAGCTCCACACCCTTATCTCTCACCTTCCTTTATTCCTCCTCTCCAACTTCATTATAAGAAACAGAATTAGGAGCATTTAGGATGTTGTCAATGAGATTTCCAGTTCCCAAAGACATTTCTTGGTGGTTTCCTCCTAATATCCTTTATGTTATCCACCAAGGTAAAAAGACGCTATATGCAGGGGATTTTATCCAGTTTCCTTTCTTTTTACAAAGTAATTTTAATTGGAGGAAATGTTGTAATTAACACTTCCGCCTTGAGGCCATTTTTTCTAAAACAGTTAAGTTATATGTCTGCCAATGGCCATAGTCTGAGTGGGCTATGCAGGGTATTTGCTCCCACTCACAGTCCGCCTGTCTTCTCCTGCTAGGGGGTGATTCCAACTAGATATTTACTCTCTTTTGCCTATATTCAGTTGAAATAACCTTGCATTTTTAGCTTGAGCTCAGCTGCCAATGCAGCCTCTAGAATCTAGAGAAAAATCATAAAAAACAAAGGGCAGCTGCCCGCGGGCCAGATGGCAATAGTGACTAGTTATTCTGGTGATTACCTATGTCCCCATTTAGGGTCACATTCATATTGGAGTCTCCTAAGCTCATCCCTCAGACCTTTCTACAAGATACAAGATGTCAGTTGCCTCCCTAGAGAAATCCCATATGAGCTCCCTGTATTACTTTGGGTTCCTTTAGATGGCAAAATTTACAGATTTTATAACAAAAAGGATCGATTAAGAAGGCTTGAAAATCTAAAGATAGAGATAGTCCAAGATAACTGCTCAGCCATGAAGTAGATCTCCCATCTGGGACTGCAGGACAGCCGGTGAGGTGAGAGTCAGCCGTAGATCATGGTTGCTTGAAGAACAATAGCGAAGACTGGAGCCTGAGTGATTGGCGACTGAAGAGCAGGGATGGGCAGACAGGCACAAGTTGAGGCTCAAGCAAACCTGTGATGAAGATCTGCGGCGTGTAGCAAGTCGACATCCATAGACAATTGTGAAGGCGAGAGCTTTTCCAGAGGAAGAGGCTGTAACAATCTTCCCTCTTCCTTCCCTTTATACAGTTCCAGTTGGGCCTCCTACATCCGGGTAGGTGCTCTTCCTTCTTTCCCTGGCCCACAAATCACTCACACTCTAATCCAGGCTGATTCTCAATTTTCATTCTGTGCATGGTACTCAAACCCTAATCCACGTGCTGTTCCTGATTGTCTCAAATTGACATAACCTCTTACACTGTCACCACCCCCCCCCCCCAACAGATACCATACCATCAGGTTGGTCTCTCAAAATTTCAGAAAATGAATCAATTATGAAATAAACAAGCTACAAATTCTGAAGTTTATTTGAAAAGAAAGGCAACTTGAAGGGGTTCCCAAGTGTGCTGCCCATGAGACTCCTTGTTCATAGTGTGTGTGTGTGTGTGTGTGTGTGTGTGTGTGTGTGTGTGTGTGCCAGATGAATAAGGAGCTAACTTTACTAAACCAAGTGGTTGCTAAAGACTACCAACTCTACTGCCTTTTTTTGCTATTTAATCTGTTTTAACCATAAGTAATTGTAAGGAACAATCAGCTGCTAGTTGTTTTAGGGAGCACCAGTTACAGCCTTATGTCACCCGCATTCTCTCATTCTGAGGTCTCCTTGTCCCTAACTGCCTTGTATGCTTTCTATCTCATGCCTCCTATCTTACCTCGAATAGACTGTAAGATTGAATAAGTTAACATATTAAGTGGATAAAAGCAATGGTAAAGCTCAATTGTATATTTATCAGCTTTAAGGAAAACTCTATTAGAAAACTTGAGTGTATTTGCTATTAGTTTTAATATAGCACTAGAGAACATTCACATAATATGTTTGCCACTAGATCCAAATGCTTATAGCATCTCTTTCATTATTAGTGCTTGTTAGCATCACTGTGTATCATATAGAATATATGTCATTATTGACCTTTGTCATGTTTCCTCAGCTTAAGATAACATGCTTCTTAACGCTACTTCTTGTCCATTAAAATTTTTCACTGTGAGCTTTGTTTGTGTAATTGTTAAGTATAAGGTCAAATATTTGAGTTCCAAGAATTTGAAGATAGGTGATTGCATGTTGCAAGTTCTGAGTACCCAAAAGCTCCAGACAATGCTGCCTTCACTTATTCCAACTTTCATCAGTCACTCACAATACATCAGAACGATTCTTGGTGATTACAGAGGCTCAGAAACGTGCATAATGGTCCTAGTCCTGCCAATGTTGATGCACTTCTATTAGAAATCTTTATTATAGGCTCTGTGCAGCATTAAGGTACAAAAATATTTCTAGAATATTCAAATTTTACTTTGATATTCTTAGGTGTCAAGACAAGTTCTTTAAATGTAACTAATAAAATTTTAAACTATCAACTCTTTGAAATTCTTTTGTACCATATCTAATCTGTCCTGGCTTTTCAGTATTGGTCTTTTTAAAAAGAGAAATGTGAAATTTTTTTTTTAATTCTTCATATTCAAATATACTTCGAAATATCTATTTTAGGATGTGATGTGATATTTTACTGGTTTATTTATTTTTTTATTTATTTTTGAGACAGAGTCTCACTCTGTAGTCCAGTCTGGTCCTGAACTCAGGATGGAGCCCAGGCTGGCCTTGGACTCATGGCAATCCTCCTGCCTCTGCCTCCCAAGTGCTGGGATTACAGGAGTGTATCACCATTCCCAGTTTATGTGGTGCTGAGGAATCGGACTCCGGTACTTAGCATTCGACTTAGCAGTTGCTAGGCAAGGGCTTTTACTGCTGAGCCATTCCTCAAGCCTGTGATGTGTTATTTCAGCCTTTCAAGATGATGCCTAACATTGGAAACTACTGTAAAAGAAAAAGACTCAGATTTTGAGGAAGATAAAGGACATTATTTCCCTATCCATGATAAGTGTTATCTATTGACTTAATTTAGTTAGATTATCAACTATCTTCACTAGTAAAATAATGATGCATTTGATTTGTATACTTTGAATAAAGGAATTTTAAATTATATTCATTAATGGTGATTATTTGAGAAATGAAACAAATTGTCAGTTTACATGCCATTGGTTTCCACAAATGACACAAAAAGTCTAATTCATTTTAACAATTTCTTTCAAATAAAGAAAAAAGCATTTATCTTGCCTAAACTCTACAACTCAGAACAATCACACAAATGAAAACAGAATTTTGAAAAATGTTTCTGGATTAAGCTGGCTCTTGGAATAATGCATCCGTGAAATGTGAAATATGACCACCATGATACATATGCAGTGACGTGTCCTTTAAGCACCAACTTTCAAAATCTGAATGTCTGTCAAGTTACTCTTATAGCAATAAAATACGTTTATAAATGATTACTATTAACCAATAATAGCAGCATGATAATAACAGCTAATATGTATTTTATGATTGCTACATGTCAATCACAACTTAGAGAATATGGATGTCTAAATTATAGATTCATCTTTGGTGTCTTCTGAAGTTGACACTAATAATTTTGTGGTTTATAGATAATGAAAGAGAAGAACAGAGACCTAGAATAACTCAACTAAGCCCGATTTCACTTTTTCTTATGTATTACTGATACATAATTTAAAAATAAAAGTGATCCTCAGAAACTGCCTAAAATTGTCTACATCAATAATAAACAATATAAAATGATAAAAATAAGGCTATAATAAGGAGGAATAAATGTAATCATAACCATTAAATCAATCAAAATAAATTAATTAAACATATAGAAAACCTCCATAGAGAAAAGCATCTATAAAGATAGACACAAAAGCATAAAAATAAAGTGGGCAAATTTTTAGGAATTGTAAGATTTAGGCAGAAAACTACCTAGAAAGTCTCTAGGTAAGGTTCTCATTTTTCAATAATTAAAAAAAAACAGAAGAACAAAAGTAATCTTTATATTCTAGAATGTATGTTTTTAATTCTTTATGATAGGTCTTATTATAAAATTCAATATTTTATGTAATATCAGGGATACACAGAGAGTGCCCAAATATGAGATAAACCAACGTATGAGTGGTGAAACTGATCTATGGCTTCCATGTGAATTAGCTGTTCCAAAAGTCATACAGAGTTTCAGGGCAAAGGAATAAGCACACCTGGCCTCATTCATCTCTACCTCTGGTGATCTGTTTCATCCCTCCATTTCTACACTGTGAGCCATCTAAAGGTCTCATCACTATTCATATTCTTCATAGCAAGACGTTAAAATTCATCTTTCTCGTCTCTGAGTCCCCATTTGCTTTTTCTTGCTTTATATTAAATTGTGTAAAATCTGTTTCCCGCTCGCTATGACTTCTAGCTGCAGAGCTCTTTCCCACTGTCACATTCGTCTTCCTGCTTGCTACACTCAGCGTTCCTCCAGCCAAATCACATCCTCCTATTCAGCCACGTAGTCCGATACACAAAGCATTTCACTACTTAGCTGTCTGTCTTCTTATACTTCATCCTTTCCTCCTATTTTTTAATCCCTATTTTAGATTGCAGATTAATGTTAGAGAAAACATATGTGGATTTGGTATATGGATAATATCGGTGAAAAAATAATCATATAGAACGCAGGAATGTCATAAATAACTAATTGAAATAGGAGTTGAATTAATAAGCTTTGGAATACATAAGCCAGAATGTAAAAAAAAGACAAAAAAGAGAACGAAAGAAAATAATGAAATGAACCAAACAAGAAGAGAAAAATTATCAAGGATTTTGTTTTCTCAACTTCTAGAAAAAGAAAACACAAGATCAAAGCTACTAGATAAACTCTTCGGTGTTGCATAAAAGGCAATTTTCTCATGTTCCATTCTTGTCTACATTGTTTCTATGCCCTGTACCAAAAACTTTGGTAAAATTGTAAAATCAATATCCAGTAAAAGGTACTGGAGGTAAAACTGTATTGTTACAGATGGTGCAACCTTTTAACATGGTCTGAATAGTTGTTTGGGAAGAATTCACGCTGCAGAAAATATATGAGGTCATGAACAAGAATATTTCTTATGTATAAATGAATTAACAACCACCTATGGGTTAATATCCTACCATGGCTATCTTGTTGCTGACTGACTTATCTGGCTCAACCAATTGTAAAGTTTCACATTATGAAGTGATATGTCCATTTTAACTCCCCTCCTTATAAAGAAACTCAAAATTGAAAAAGTCATATAGGTGTTCACCCTTTCAGTATTCCAATTAGTCACTCAGGATATGGTAATCTTATAATTGAATTAATAACGTGAAAGTCTGGTCTTGAACAGAAGAAATCTTTGTATTTTTGTTATCACTTGGTATTCTCTTCTCATATCTGGGAAATTCCAAATTAAGAAACATTTTTTCTCAATTTTTGTAATTTATTCATTAAATCTTATATATATGATACTTATATCATATATAAAATATAAGTATCATATATATAAATACAAAAAGACTTTTAAGCACCTACCAAGTTTTAAATTTTGTGCCAAATGCTAAAAATTAAAAATAATGATGTCACTGGCTTTAAATTAAATAAAAACAAAGGGTAAGCAGATAAATAAATATGCCACAGCCTACTTTTCATAAAATAAGAAAAGGGATTTAAAACTGTAAATAAAGTCAGGCTACTACTTTGTCACAACCTATGAATTTTCATCTTCCCACTTTGATTAAGACTCAAGCGTTTCCTTACCTCTCAGGCCATAGAATCTACCTATGTCTGCCTCTCCAAATCAGTTTCATCCACTCTTTTTTACTCCCAGCTAGATGGACTCTTTCTTAGATTCTTGTAAAGACACTACCCTTGCTTCCAGTTGGGGGATGAGCAACTTAGCATTTTTTCCACCTGATGATGTCTCCATCACTGTCCCTTTCATTGAAGTATCCCTAAATGCAACCAGGAGATTTTTTTTCTACACCAATAAACTCTAAATTACACACTTCTCCATAATCATCCCATAATTTGTATTTTTTCAGGGCACATAATACAACAGAACTTACTTATGTTCCCCAGTCATGCTGTCCAGAATAACCAGCATTCGCTCATTACCTCAACATCCTCACTCACTATTACTAGGTGTGTAGCTGTATCGTGTGGTGGTGTGGTGATGTGGAATACAATCTGAGGAAGAAAGCAAACGGGAGACATATAGAAATGGGGCTGGCTAGAGAAAGAAGCAAAGCCACAACTCTACTTTGGCACTGGCTCACAGTGCAAGTTTGGAGACTACTACATTTGGGAAAATGCTCAAACTTTCCAGGGAAGAAGCTATTGGGGCAGCTGCTTCATGGAACTCAGACTAGTGCCCGCTGACCTCACTGTTGAGCCCAAAAGTAGTCCCGCTGAGATGCAGATGGCCAGACCCTGAAGTAATTGCCCAGGGCAGGACCTAACTGATTCTAGGCAAACTAGGAATGGAGAACCAGAGTGACACACAGAGGACTACGGTTTGGCTGGAAAGTGGAGACAGCCAGCCTGGACAGTTCTGGCTCCGGCATTTTTCTTCCTGACATCAAGTAGTAGAGGAATGTTATCCGGAGGGAAACTTGATGAGCTATGATAAGCTTCAGACATTAGCCAATTAGTGTTAGTGGAATGTCCATTTTCTGCCCCTCTAAAATTGTGTGTCTAAGAGTCTAAGTCTGGGTCACAACCCAGGGAGTGGTTCCAGTGTCTGCCATGGCTCCTAAGAACCCGGAGGCTCTTCTACATGGTGACATAAAGGCAACGGCATTTGATGAACTGCTCTGGGGTATTCTCCGAGCAGCAGAGAAGGGCAGTTGCCTTATCTGGGAGGAAAGGAGTCTTGCTTTTTTCTGTCTTTCTGCCTACTTTACTGTTTTGCTTTATATAATGACATTTGAAGTTTGGTCTCCTTATATATGTACAGTTATATATGCTAGATTTCTTCTTAAGTTTTATAAGAGTCTATGTCGTTTATTTGTAGTTTTCCACACCAGGGGTCATAAAACAGTCTAATTTTGTCTTAATGTCATTTCAAAAATCCCCTTATCTCTTCTCTCACTTCTGATATATGTTCTCTTTCCTTCCCTGTTTTCCTTATAACCTTCCAAATACTATCTTCCACTCCTTTATTTTTGCTTTCCTTTTTCTTTCTTTTTTTCAAATTTCCCCTTCTTTACACTATTTATATTAATCTGAGGATCATTAAGGTTTAACTCTCTATATTGCAAAATACTTTAATTTCTCCCCCTCGTATCTTTTTCTGGTGGTAAAAAAATAGTACAAATTTTTAAAAACAATTTTTAAGTTACTGAGAATCCATAGTTAGTTTCTCAAGTATTGATTTTTACTGTTAATTATTCACCAGTGTTAGAGGCTGAACATAGTATCCAAATGGAAGGAAACTTTCTCATTGGATCATGTCTACAACCTAGAGTACATCATAAAAATGCAGTCACATACTATAAAGTATCTTTACATCATAGTAGAAGAGACAATGTTCCTGATATGTGAACCTTTGCATATAATGAATAAAATCACAATTAAAATTTTTAAAAAGCCAAAAAAGTTTTAGCTTTGTAAAAGCACAATTCCAAAAGCCAACGCTATAGATACTGATGTAGATAGTATTACAGATAAATAATTTCCTAAAATGACAAAATGGTCAATGAGATCAAAGATACAAATATGTAATTGAATGAGTAATTTACTAAAATCAGCGCTGAGCTCAGGGAAGATGCAAAAAAAACTTGAATGAATTATGGAGAGTAAGCTAGGATATGAATTATTATATTAGTAAGAGTTAGAGGGTTTTTTTTTTTTGGACCAAGCAGAAATCTTGGAAATAAAACCCCTCAATATGGCAAAAAAACCAAAAAAAAAAAAAATCAATTGAAAATCTTGTCAGTAGATATGACACATTTGAAGAAAGGCTATTTTAAATTCAAACTGTGTGGACAAATAAAATTACCCCATAATGATTTTTAATAAAAAGAAACAAAAGCAGTTCGGAGATTTTCTAAGAGGACCTAGATATGTCTAAAAACCAATATTAAGAATCAGTGGATTTGAGGAGGGTGTCAAAGCACAAGATAATAAAATAAAAATAATTCTATTCATTAAAATTGGTGTAGAAAAACTTCAAAATATGGAGGAGATGGGACCACAAGATTAAGGAAGCATTTAGAGCACTCACTACAAACAATCAGAAAAGAACTTCTCATCTACATATCACATGCCAGAGACTCAGAGCAAAGAAAGAATGTTTAAAGCTGTTAGAGAGAAGTGTCGAATCATTTATAAGGGCAACCCCGTAAAAATGACAATAAATTTCTCAGCAGAAATCTTAAAGGCCAAATGAGATTGTAATAAAGAATTTTAAGCCCTTAAAGAAAATAGTTGCAACCAAGTTATATCATCTTGCAGAGCATCCTTCAAAATTTGAAGGAGAAATAAAGTCTTTTCGTTCTAAGAATAAGAAAAAAATCATGACCAAAAGCCAACAAGAAACTACTTGTAGAAATTCAAAGCAGAGATGATGAAGGCTTATGGAAAAAATAAATTTCATTGAGACTAAAGTTAAACAACAAATAGAAACAAACCAAACTCTTGGAAAAATATAATGAAAGGAATTATGGTCCCATCTCAATGATAACTCTTAATGTACATGGTCTTAATTGACTAATTAAAAGGCTCAGACTCAAAAGTGGAGGGAGATCTTTTCTTCTTGTGCTGCAGTTAAAGGAAACACATTGTATTTGTCCTCCCGGGAGTACCGGCTGTGCTTCAGACCAAAGATCAGCCCACAAAAATAGAAAACATGACTACAAACAGCTGAAAACAGATGGCAGTCATGACTCCAATTGTGTCTCTGCAGATTTAGGCAGGGTTAGATTAAAAGGCCATCTGAGAAGATCCCCTCTAACTTTGCTTGCCTTAATACAATAAGCAGAAAGCTGACTTGATCACAACAATATTTTCCTCCAATCTTCTCCATCACAGATGTAAAATGAAATCATCAAAAAACTTTTTTTCCAAAACGTAATCTTTTGCTCTTTTCTTTTTTCTTACCTTTCTTCTTTTATTTTCTGCATACAGAAATCTTCAATATATTTTCTAAATTTATAATGTAATTATAACCACACAATGGCTTTCAGTCATAATAATTATAATGAATCTTAGACAAAAAGGACAGTGATATGTTAAAACAAAAATCATCACAACAGGAAAAGAAATTCCTCTCTGCAGCTTACAAAATGCTGAAACTAAGAATCCCCATGTTTTGGTGCAACAGACACTAGAAAGCAATGGTGACCTGAGCTCAGTATCAGACAAGTGCTGCCACACAGGTTTTGTGAGGGAAGGCTTCTGAGATTTGAGGAACTTCTTCAGGAAACGAAGAAGAGTGGACACCGGAAGCCTCTAACACCCAAGCACTCTCTAATCCACCTGGCGGTGTCCAGAGTGAGGCGTACAGTCACTGATCTGCCTGCAGTTGATGCA
The DNA here is from genome assembly GCA_004027205.1 of Ctenodactylus gundi. Classification (NCBI taxonomy): domain Eukaryota; kingdom Metazoa; phylum Chordata; class Mammalia; order Rodentia; family Ctenodactylidae; genus Ctenodactylus; species Ctenodactylus gundi. The sequence goes on from PVKB01000051.1 coordinate 1,048,328, forward strand.
AGTGACAGCTTGGACAAAGGTAGGCTGGATCCTTTGGTCTCCTTGCTACCAGTTATAGTGGAGTTTAAGTTAGTTGGTGGAAAATAATTTTACTACTAGCAGACCATAACCAAGTCCCCACCCATAATCACTAAGAACTTCAGCTGAGCATCTTGAAAGTTGTATAAGGACTCTCCAATTTTAACTAAAATAGAATGGTATTATTAATTGATTTGAATGCCAGCACAAACATCATTATAGGAAAAACACTGGGCTAGGCTTCTTTTATGGTTTTTGTTTCTGAAAGACAGAGGGACATGCATATGCCTGTAAGTGGATTATTTCTTGGTTCTCACATTAGATTTCTGCTAGCTCATTAATTAGATTCTATCTCTGAAAAATCTTCTCTCAGTTTTTATTTATATTTCCTTATTATTTCCTTCTTTATATCTAAAACACTGACTTTCAATATTTTCCTCCAATCTTCTCCATCACAGATGTAAAATGAAATTGTCAAAAATTTTTTTCCAAAATGTAATCTTTTGGTCTTTTCTTTTTTCTTATGTTTCTTCATTTATTTTCTAGTTTATATCATTACCATTTCTTTCTCTTCTGAGATTATTGAAAGAATTGATACCTTTTAAAATAACATTAAATGATGCAATTAAATATGATTTTTCTACAAAAAATATCTGTAAAAGTTGATATTACTAGCACTTGTTCCCTTATTGTAATTCAGTGCTAAGAATTGAACCCAGTATCTTCAGTAGGCAAAGTGGATTTTTCCACACTAAATCCTACTAAAAGTCAAGGGCTTAATACAAATAAAAATTGATTTACTGAAGAGATCAATAGTGACAGTGCTCTCTACTAATTAAAATGATTAAAGTCATCAGAAGAAAAAAATTAAGCAGGTGAATGAATGAAATACTACAATAATAAAACCTTTAAAATATGCAAATAAACAGCCAAAAAAGTAACCATGAGAGTGATCAACAAGCTTAAAGAAGTTACAAAAATGCATTTAAATAAATTAAGAAAGAAGTGCAGAAAATGAAAGACCAATTCAGCAAAGAATTAGAGATTAAGAAGGAATCAAGCAAAAATTCTAGAAATTAGTCAGAAGATAGAGAAATTTAAGAATAAGGCGGATGCAGCAGGACTTCTCTTCAGTAACAATGAATAAATAAATGACAACCAAGAGTATCTAGATAATTCTAAAATAACAAACAAGGATTATTGATTCAATAATTGGTAGAGATAGACATCATTGATATAAAAAAATCTATTCACTAAAACTATTACAGAAAAAAGAATGAGACATACATATGCATAAAAGAGGTTTTTAGAACCTTAAACAGACATAATAAAAAAGAATCACTTCATAACACAATATAGCCCGAATTTCTGAAACTCGGAACCAAGACAAAATACTAAAACTTTTAGAGAGATGTATAAAATTATCTATATGAGTAAATCCAGCAGTATGCAGAAAGTTTTCTTCACAAATGTTAAATGACAAAAGACATCGGAATAAAGATTTTACCTCCTAAAAGAAAATAATTGCCAATCCAGATAAATGTACTCAGCACAGTTATTGAAAGAGAAAAAGACCTACCACGGTAATGACAAGGCAAATCATAATGACCAAGTCAGCACTACAGAAAAAAACTTAAGGGAATCATCAACAGAAGCATCGTCTTAGATAATTTCTCCTTGCTAAGAGGTAGGACCCAACTTTCACAACTTAAACGAACAGAAATGTGTTTTACCTCACATTTCAGAGCTCTTAACTCATTTAGGCCAGCTGGCAATGGCAGAAGGGCATGAAGCTGGACCCAGGAGGGTGAAGGTGCAAAGGAATTGGGGAGAAGCTGTGGAAAGATTGTGTCTTTCTAAGCCTCACCTGTTAAAAGCATGTTAAATTATCAATAAATTAATCAATCATTCCAACAAGCCCCCAAGATTCAAGCACCTTCTAAATTCTTGAGGGTTTAGGGGGAAATTTTCCAAACCAAATCACATTAGAAAAGGAAGAAACGACATCCAGCACAAGAAAAAGAATAAATCTCACAGAAACACTACCTAAACAAAAGAAAAACAGGAGTCAAGCGATATAATAACAATATACTGACAGGATTCAGTACATACCTCTCAATAATAGCATAGAATTCCAATAGTTTTAGCTCTCCTATCAAAACACACAGACTGTCAGATTGGATCAAAAACAAGGCCCAGCTATGTAATGCCTGCAAGAGACACAGCTCATCCACAAAGACACATAAAGGCTGAAAGTGAAAGGATGAAAAATGATACTTCAAGACCTTGGATCCCAAAGTGAGCAGCAATAGCTGTACTCTTTCTTTCTTTCTTTCTTTCTTTCTTGCTTGCTTGCTTGCTTGCTTGCTTTCTGTTTTCTTTTCAGAGACTGGTTCTCACTCTGTAGTCTAGGCTGGTCCTGAGCACATTATGTACCCCAGGGTGGGCCTCAAACTCATGGCAATCCTTCAGCCTTAGCCTCCCTAGCTCTGAGATCACAGGCCTGCGCCACCATGCCCAGCTAGTATGTGGTGCTGAAGGACTGAGCCGGTGTTCTCAAGATTCCTAGGTAAGCACGCTTATCATTAAGCTATACTCCCAGTCCACATACTGATTTCTGAAAATGTTGGCTCAAAGCCAAAACTAGTCAAGAGAGACAAAGTCTGCAACATGTTGATAAAGGGGACAATTTACCAAGAAGGTACAACAATTATGAATACTTATGCACTAAGCATTGGTACGCCTGATTTCATGGAATAAAAACTAACTGACATAAAAGAGACCGATACAATCACAGGTGGAGGAAGTCTATATCCTACTCTTATGGACAGATAGACTGGGAAACCAGACAAAAATTATAAAATTCGTTTTTATCTTATCTGCAGCTTAATCTTCTTTGTCTTATATATGATAAGAATATGAACTCAGTGAGCATTTTTTGGCTATCTGGTACAACATTAAAGAACACAGGAAGAACATGGTAAGAAAAATGGTTTTGACCCCAATACATGTTTGTTTCCCTGTGCCTGTGGTGTACAGCTGCCATCAGCATGCAGGGCATCCAGTAGCAAACCTTCCGTGGAATTTGTTCATGGGCTTAGGATAAGGATGAAAGTGAAATACTGGGTACCATATGAATTTCAACAGTGCCTAGTGTATAGATTGCCAACCAGATTGACTAGATCCCCATTAAATAACTTCAGCAAGTTTTGTTGCCACTTAACTGTGTGTGTGTGTGTGGGGGGGGGATTCCAGAGTTTTTCTGGTTTCTTAAGGGGTGATATCTGTGAACATTATTCCCTAAAAGAAAGTCTCTACTTGGAAATCATGGCTAGTACCAGCTGAGCTAAATTCTCTGCCATGTATGGGATTACATGCCCATGCCCACATGCTCTTCAATCTTAGCGTCACTTGGAGGGAGACATTCTGACCTTCATTTCCTTTGTTGTGACCTTTCTACTTTTGTACACCATTGTCTTCTTTGTACACTCATGTTGGCCAGTTCCTGATTCCTTGTATATTCAGGATTCTTTTTATCCCCAATAGTTGATCACCTGCTATTAGTTAATAATTTTTAAATTAAATGCTGTATTCTCATTTGCATCTCTGACTGGATCCTCGAATATATATATATATATATATATATATATATATATATATATATATTCCATGTAATAACTTTTACACAAGAACAAAGATTTAATTTGTTTTGTTGCCTATGGTATTGTAACAGTAAGAGTAACTTCTCTACAACAACTTATTACTCACTGTTTGACATAATGACAGGAGTGGTCAGGAGATGTTGCGAGGAGAAGGAAATAAATGACAAGCTAAGATGGCATCCAGCTCGTTGTGTAGGGAACTGAGTGATCATCATGTTATTTTCTGAGAGAGGACAGAAACGACAACTTTGGCCAGAGAAAAGACATTACGGAGTGGGAAAACAAGTCAGCATGTGAGTGTCAGATACAGACGACATTATACTGTATAAAAGAAGCAATTATTTAGAAAATCACCAACATGTAAGGTAATGGCAAAGGAAAGTACATTTTATGAGAAGCAACAGCTGGAAAGAAAAGTTCCAGATAATGGTGATATGAAAATCCGTAATTCCTGGTGCTTTTTACCTGAGCCATCATCTTAATGCCACAAACATCAAGGCCAAGGGCATTTTTGCATCATTGAAATTTATACTATTCACAAAAATCTCTCTTGGATTGAAGATAGATGTTTATTACTATAATCGTTTTGTAATCTTTCAAAAATGATTGCTTACAAAGATGTTCATATGAAAGTCAAAGTAGGCATATGAACGTTGAAAAAAATTAATTCACTATAAATCAAAGAATTCAAATTGAATAACAATACAACACATACAATTTTTGATAACCAGATTTAGAAAACTTTTTCAAATATTTCATTTTTGCCCAGGTTGATTTGAAACTCCTGCTCCCAAGCAAACCTCCTCTTTCCTTGTATAGCTGAGACTACAGAGGTGTACACTGCCAAATCTGGCTCATTATCAAAAAAAAAAAAAAAGTGACAGCTCTTCTGTTGGTGGAGATTAATTAAGTGAATGATCCTATTCTTACGCAACTTATAGAAGTGTAAATCTGACCAACAGCAATGTTGCAATGAGACTAAAGCATTTATAAATGTGCATTGCTTTACTTTTTTGTACTTTTGCATTTTCTTACATAAATAAACATTAAAACCCAAATATATTTAAGTGGCTAAGATATCTGATAAGAAAATAAAATTATTTGTGATATACAGAATTTCCAATACAATGTGATGATTTAATGTCATTATGAAAAGACACTTATTAATGTGTTTGTAAATTTCCTTATTCTCCCACAACAAAATGTCATACATTAGTGTCATAAACACGGGACAAAAGGCAAAATGTTCAGGGTGAAGATGCCACCGGGGTAGGATTCTAATGAATCATCTCTCCTCGGTTTGTTGTGACTCCCTCACGTGGCCTTTTATATAGATATGCAAAAGAAATGTAACCAGATATTTGCATAATTTAAAAAATGAATGATTCTTTGAATCAATGATTACAAAGAAAACTCACTCGAGGCTCATCTTCTTAGAAGAGTATTATTTCTACTGAATTGGCTTCATCTCTCATCCCCAAGAATTTATTTCACAGTAACCACCTCTCTAAATATCCTGTTTGTAAGTATTGTCATGTGTGAGCATTACAGTTTCAACCTAACCCTGAAAGAACAGTGGAAGACTCACTTTCTTCTATAACAATATGCACAGATGACCATGCTACATCAACACATAAAAGAAGGAGTTACATATCATGTAAAAAGTGTGGTAACATAAAATAAAAACAATCCTTATGAATATGGATAGTAATAATTAAAGTTCAAGACAATTCTGGGATTAGTTTGATATGTTTACTTTGTTTATTCTTTTTTCTTATGGTACTTGAAATTGAATCTGAGATTGAAACAGGGTCTGTCTAAGTTGCGTAGCTGGCCTGAAACATACATTAGCCTTCCAAGGAGCTGGGATTAAGGCATGTGCCACAACACCCAGCCATATTTTCGACTTTTTAAGAAACTGGCACTAATTGTGTAGCCAAAAATTGGCATTTAAAATTAAGTAAATGCAGACATAATGATAATTTAAATGACTGTATGTCAATTTGTTGTATTGTAATGTTTATTAATGCTTGTTTAGGTTAGTCTAGAAAAGAAAATGCAAAATATATGTAAAATTAATCTGAGTGAAATAAATCTTCGTGGAAAATAGTTAAGTAAAAATGGATATAAATTTAAAATATTATTTATTAATATTTTGAATACATTTGAAGGTCTGTGTGAAGTATCTGGTATGTTTTCCATGCTGTTGTGAACTGGGCACACACAGTCATGGGAGACTGAAGGAAAGATACTTTGATTCTTCTCTCTTTTAATTTTTTTGACATGTTGTTGCTGGCAATACATGTTATTATGATGAGAGTCACAACAACAGTTATATTAATTGACACTCGTTAGTGATTTGCATTTAACCTTCACCTTTCAAGAATTCTCCAAATGAAGACAAAATGGGGGGGGGGTGGGTAAGATCTTTTATCTGTAGTTCTACTAGAAATAACCATATCTGTTAGTATTAGTAGAATATTATTTTCTCATACAGGAAAATTCCCACTCTTTTCGTGGTTACCTTGTTCATACAGTGAGAATTTTCCTTGAAACTCAAGGTCAGCCTGGGAAGCCTAATGTGCAAGTAATGCAGTAGACCTTTGTTTGTTTATTTCTGAAGAGATATTCACAAAGTTATTTTCTCCTAGTAATTTCCATGTAAGACAATAAAATGTCTTGTTGCCATGACCTTCAAGTGCATTTCTCTGCACACAGTGGGTGCTCAGCAAATGCTGCTGATTAAATTGCATTAGGATTGAAGTGTTGTGATTATTTTCATTTGGTTGCCATAGAAACAACAGAAAACCCTATTGTTGAAGTCAACCTCTTTTGATTATTTCCCCAAGGTAGATGTGAATATCTGAGGTGTAGAAAGACAAGTTGGCTGAGTTCACAACCAAGAAACCTTTCACTGGCCCTTCTCCACAATTATTACAGGAAATGATTTCATAGTTCTGTGATTTGTGTCTCTGATTATGTTTCGTATTTCTCTAAGGGACATAACTTTTTAATAATCTATTCTAAGCCTATGACTTAGAGACTTTTCCCTGTGATCCCTGCAATTGGCATTATTTTCCTTTTCTGCAAAGACAGAGTTGTTAGAACTCAGTAAAAACTGTCAAATTGTCATACAAGGTATAGAAAAGAGCTTGTTGTTGTAGTAATTTAGTAAGAACTTACAATGATCTTGATATAATATATGAATATATATCCCTGTCAGTACTTAATAAAATTGACAAGAATCAGCAATAAAATGTTCAAATTATGTACAAAGTTGTAAGCAGTCTTTGTGAACATTTGATTAACTCAAGTGTTCGAATTTTGTAAATACCTGTATACGTTTTAAACTTAAATGAAATTAGAGATGCCATCTTGGTATCTCTCCATTACTTTGATTGAGTAAAGCAACTGAAACTCTTAGAGATTCCTGAGATATTGTGACCAGATCCTAAGCAAACAGATTTTCAAAAACAAAACAGCGATATTCAAACTGTCTATTAATACAAAGTATAAAACTTTTCAGAACTTACAGGTACTAACTTTTATCTTAGGTCTTTTCCTATCCAAATATACTTGTAAATATCTAGCTACAAAGAAAAGTAAAAAAAAAATTAACAACGTATAAATACACATTTATCTACCTGGTATAAATAGGTATGTCTGAAATCTTTAATTTTTTTTTGTTTTGTTTGTAATTATAATTTTGTCATTTTTTGCTTATAAACCTATGTTTCTGTTTACAAAACCTATATTGTTAGACACATCTAGATCAGTAAGTTACTAAGTATTTTTGTTGAATCATTCCTAGTATTATTTTGTAACGTTTTTCCTTATTAATTAAGCTTGAAAGTAAAGCAGTTAAAATGATTTAAAATAGATATTAAAAGTGAAACACTGAACCTTCCAGAAAACAAATTAGGCAAATATCTAAAAGACATAGAGGTGTAGGCAAAGTCTTTCTTAATAAGACACCAAAAGCAAAAGAAATTATCCCCGTTATTAACAAATGTGATCTTGTCAAATTAAAAAGTTTCTGCACAACAAAGGAAATTATCAACACTTTAAAAAGAGAACCCACAAACCTGCAAAAAATATTCACAACCAACACCTCAGATAGGAGGCTCATAATTAGAATATACAGAAAACTGAAGAAATGTAAGCCAGCCAAAATCAAGGACACTATTAAAAATGGGCAAAAGAAATGAAGAGGCAGTTCAGTGATGAAGAAGTTCAAATGGCCAATAAAAACATAAAAAGATGTTCAACATCCTTAGCCATATGCGAAATGCAAATCAAAGCAACACGAAGATACCATCTCACTTCAGAGAGAACGGCCTGTATCAACAAGTCAGATAGTAACCAGTGCTGGCGAGGCTGTGGGGAGAAAGGAACCCTCCTGCACTGCTGGTGGGAGTGTAAACTGGTACAACCACTATGGAAAGCAGTATGGAAATCTTTCAAAAGACTGGAAATAAATATTACCTTGGATCCAGCGATACCTCTCCTAGGAATAATTTCCAAAAGAGTTAAAAACAACACATAACAGAGATACATGTATACCCATGTTCATAGCAGCACAACTAAAATTAGCTAAAATGTGGAAGACACCAACATACTCATCAACAGACCAATGGATACACAAACTGTGGTATTTATACACAATGGAATGCTATGCATCTATAAAGTCCAGCAGCGTGGAGGCTTTTGTAGGCAAATGGAGGAAACTTGAGACCATCATGCTTAGTGAAGTGAGTCAGAAGCAGAAGGCAAAGTATCAAATGGTTTCTCTAATATGAGACACCCAGATCACAATTATCTCACGGAACTTAAAGTGGAAAGTAAAAGGAACTTGGGGTGGGTGGAGTAGAGGGTAGGGTCAAAAAGAGAGAAGGGAAGGACTTGTAGCCTTGCCAAGATGTGTATGTGCACAAAATGCTGAAGATCAATGTAAACTTCAAATTTTGCACCTATACATATCAATAAAATGGGGAAAATAAATAACACATACAAAAAAGAGAAATAAAACAAATTGCTGGTAAAAACAATAAGCTTTTTTATTTGATTGGATGCATACTCAAAAGTAAGAACTACTGTTATAGAATACAGAATATATGAGTACATTTTAATGTCAGGTAAAAACATTTCCTTTGAACAAATAAATTCTTTTTAAAAAACACATTTCATTTATGATCAAAGAACTAAGAAAAAAATGGCTGAATTAAATAAGAAGGTATGCCCAAAATCATATATTGACATAGGTATTGTTTCAATATTTTTCTGCCCTGACTTTAAAATTTGTACATATATGTTAAATAATAGCAATTTTTTGTATGACAATAATATTTTGGTTTAAAATCTATTTGAAATACTAGAAAAATCACTAAAAAATCAAGGAAACTAATTTTTATAATTTAGACATGGATAATGTCCTGAAAAAAATAGAAATTAGGATTGCTATAAAATTTATTTTATTAATTTAAATATTACAAAGCAATAAGATGAGGAATAAGATAAGAAAGCAGTTTATTTTTAAATAAGTGTTACTTGCCAATAGATTGGCAAAGTATCCCAAAGCAAAGACGGCAAGTAAGACATTTATAAAACTTGTTCATCTTTAATGTTAGTAAGGTGGCAATTTTATTAAGAAAAAAATGATTCACTGTTTAATCAGTCTGGCATATCCATAGGAAATGTACAACACTTTCAAAAGTAGTAATCTGAAGAGAATTTAATCTGCATTATTGATTACTGTGGGCAAGGAATAGATAAAACTCAAGTTAAAATTTAGTAGTATCAAGAATATAAATGGCAGAACTCTGTCTCACCTAAAACTCGAAGCAGGTGAGGATGGAGCACTGATGATAGCCAGGGTGCTGAGAGTTAAGTGAGCAAGGTCCCGGGAGATGCAAGGGAAGGGAAGGGTCCACGGTGACACATGGGATAAGGACACGAAAGTATCTTGGCTTCTCTTTCTTATGGTAACCTCCTGCCAACTCTTCTTGGAGGCAGAATTCAACCAGACAACAGAGATAATGTGACATTTTGATGTGACTCTAACAGTTCTACCTCACAAGACAGAGGTATTGAAGGAAAGAGGTGAAGTACTACCATGTGCGGCTGAATCCCAGCAAAGTGAATGATCAGATATCAGAACGTGGCGAGGCAGAAGCTCTTGCAGGATCAATTTGCAGCAATTCAGCTTCTTTGTCTCTCGGAATTTAAGTTAAAGTGTGGAAAGCATTTCATAAGCATCTAAGCTAGAGGGCAGGCTACACTCTGAAGAGTTTAATATTGTGCAGGGACAGCATGCATCATAAGAAAAGATTTCATTGGCTCATACTTCTTATGAGATTCTTTTAAAAAGGGTCAAAAGCAAACAAACAATATATAAAAAGTCTAAAAAAGAACAATCAAGATAGATACAATGACAGATCTGCGACTCCCACATGATTCATAAGAAAAAATATTCTTTTCCAAACCATTATTAAACACTATATGTTGTATACAGACCATAAAATAGCATTGGCATGCTTTAAGCCTAATGAGAATGATAAAAATAATATAGTACAAATTTTTAGAGAACACAGGTCACAATTTACCAGATGCTGTTCTGGAAAATCTTCATCTAAGTAGCCAGAGAGATGGATATCGATTGCGTCGGATACTGTTGCCACTTCCATAGGTAACCATTTCAGTGCACATAGCCCGAATGCCAGCTGACCGAGACCTTCTGCGGCTGTTCTGCCTGGACATGCAGGGCCAGAACAGTGTAGAACTAATGCGACTGGAAATAGCCACAACCAGTGCCTGATGAGAATCGGTGGGCAGCTAATGCAACCCTTCTCCCTCACGTAGGATAATATTTCTTACACCAGCTTCTCACGTTCTCTAGCAGGACTAAGAAAACTCCGTTAATTCATAGGTGTAGTTGGCTGATAATTCACTTTTTACTGTGTTCTATCTTTTTCTATGTCATTGTATTAATGTTTCTTGGAACCGTCACATAGATAAATGATAGAAACTCGAATCCTGGTTTGTTTTCAAAACAGCCACTTTAAGACACTAACTTGTGTAATATATATATATATATATATATATATATATATATATATATACTGTATAGAACATAAAAATAGTGAACAATACTTCTGATATTTATTGTATTTTCAAACTTTTATTTGAGTTGAATTTAATTACAGAGAAAAGTAACTTAGAGTAGATATTAGTGTTTTAAAAATATTAGTCTTGAGTTTCTCCCAGCTTTGCTACTTCTGCATATCTCTACATGGTGATTTAATGTCTCTACATCTTAATCAAGTTCCTAAATTTTAAAATGGCAAAAATATTGATGTCCTAAATACATTAATCATATTATTATATTACTCTTCCATAAAGACACACAGATCTGAGTCATTTGAAGGTAAATGGATCCAGTGGAAGGCCATTAGGCCTAGGGAAGTGAGTCAGACTCAGAATGTCAAATATTTCATTGTGTCTCTAATATGAGAAACCCAGAACATGAGTAAAGAATAGAGTCCAAGGAAGGAGGGAGATGTTGGAAATCAGGGCGTTTGAGGGAGTAGACAGGAGGGCAAAGGGGGGAAAGAAGGGATGTGACGTTAGTGCAATATACAAGTGCACAGAATTATCAAGCTCAGTAATCATGGCATATATGAAAATGGAGAGGAACCCTCCCCCAAAAAGCAAAAAACTTAGATAAACAATTTGTAAAGTGACAAAGTTTTATTGTCACGATTTTGGAGGTCTTGGTCCAGGATCAGCCCTGTTGCTCTGAGTCTGTGTGAGGCAGGACGCTATGGCAGTAGCACAGGGCAGAGCGAAAGTGCTCACTCCATGGCTGGGAAGTGAAAGGGAACAAAGGAGTTAGGGTCCCATTATCTCCTTGTGGGATTTGACCCCAAAGACCCAAGGACATCCCACTAGGAACTACCTCTTAATGTTTCCTGCATTTCCCATTAATGTACCCAGCTGGGGCCCAGATCTCTAATAAACGGAGTAGCACTTAGAATCCAACTATGGCAAGATGAAACATGTGCTTACCCTAGAACTTGGAACTTGGAAAGTAACAGGAATTAATGTTGGAGGATTGGAGCAACAGGTCAAAGGAACACAGCACACACACACACACACACACACACACACACACACACACACACACACAGGAAACCTTGTTTCAGCACAGATACTTACTCACTTTTTAACAACCCAATTAAATAATCTACATACTTGGCCCCAGGCACTCAGACTTCTAGTAACTGAAACTAAGCCATGGGATATTAATAAATCTCACAATAAACCTCTACTGTTGCACCTATCCTCCTTGAACCTCCTTCGTATGAAGTGGGTTACCAAGCTTCAATTGCCTACTACTTACTGTGTTTGCTCTTTTCTCTTTTGGGGATTTGCTGACCAGAATTTGCTGAACAGAATAGAAAGAAATTCTATTTCTTTGACCTACACAAACTTCAAGACACTTATTCTAAGTCTACCTTGTTTCAAGGGACTCTGACCTACAAATTGTCCCCATCTTTGGTTCAGGTTATGCGAGACTAAATATAAAGATGAGTTTCCACATGTCTCTCAGACCCAGTATTTGGGAATACTGAAATTGCAGTTATTACCTAATGGTAATAGAATGGTAACTTTGTGAGATTTAAAAAAAAATCTTCTCTGCACACACTATAAGAAGAAGGTGTCCCTTTATCTGAGCTGAAGACAATTCTGCCCTTGTGTGCATGTATACAAGTGAAGCGCAAATAAGTTTTTTCACCATTTTATTGATATGTATAAGCCAAAATTTAAGGTTTACAATGAAGTTGAACATTTTGTGCACATACTTATCTTGTCAAGGTGACAAGGACTTTCCCACTCTCCTTTTGTCCCTCCCCCCACCCACCCTTCCATCCATCTCCGCCCTACCCCCCTGGTTCACTTTGTTTTTTATTTTAAGTTCCATGAGTTAGTTGTGATCTGGGACTCTCATATCAGAGAGACCATTCGATGTTTCACCTTCTGCTTCTGACTCACTTCACTAAGCATGGTGTTCTCAAGTTTCTTCCATTTGCCTGTAAAAGCCTCCATGCTGTTGGACTTTATAGATGCATAGTATTCCATTGTGTATAAATATCAGTTTGTGTGTCCATTGGACTGTTGATGGGTATTTTGGTGACTTCCAAATTTTAGCTAATTTTAGTTGTGCTGCTATGAACATGGGTATACATATATCTCTGCTATGTGTTGTTTTGGCCTCTTTTGGATATATTCCCAGGAGGGGTGTCGCTGGATGGAAGGGGGTATTTATTTCCAGTCTTTTGAGAGATCTCCATACTGCTTTCCAGAGTGGTTGTACAAATTTACACTCCCACCAGCAATACAGGAGGGTTCCTTTCTCCCCACAGCCTTGCCAGCACTGATTACTATTTGACTTGTTGATAAAGGCAAATAAATTTTAATCTCCACTTTCAACCCTTGTCCCTGTGCACAGCTTACAGTCTGCACAGTAGTGTGTGACTGCAGCAGCCAGCCATTCACCTTGAACAGAATAGTCCCAGTTTCAGGTCTCCCTCCTCTTATTGGAATATACGATCCTCTTCTAGCAGCAATCCTGAAGTCTATGGCCTTAAGTTATAGTGAATGAACATTTCAAATGAGTAAAGAATCCTGCCAGCAGAATGCATGCATGTCTCTGTTTTCTCATAACTATGAAGTATGATAAAAAATAAGACAAATGCTCAAACTTTAAAAAAAGTAAGAAAAGACACATTGCCAATAATTCTCATTAAAATATACTGTCTCCCTTCAACCACGGTCATCCCATTCTTCTTGACACTTTCAGAAGCCGTTCTGGAAGTCCTCTTTTGCATTTTCAATTGTGCTGTCATGGCTGCCTCAATGTCCTGAACTAAATCAGTTTATTTTCATGCTCATCTTGACTTCGGGGAAGAGCTAAAAGTTGTTTGGTGCTAGAAGCAAATAAGGCAGAATTATACGAGGTACATTTTAATATCAGTAGTTTAGTTTTCGTCCCGTAAGTATTTGAATTGAGACAGGTGCTTAGAAAGTCTAACATGGTATATACTTGAATTCAAGTAGCTACAGACATTTAAATAAGAATTCCACCTTCTGAAAATAGAAACAAGAGATCTTTATTCTTGCTAATGCCAATGACTTGCATTTCCCTTTTTGGTGAGATGACATTGTTTATCTTTTATTGTCTATTTTTACATTTAGTATGTCTGATCATTGCTACTTGTTTCAAGAAACATTTCTCTTAGCCTTAATTTTGAAATTTGCGCTTGTATTTTTTAATAAAGATTGTTCATCATGTTAAAAAATTATAAGAAATTTACACATTTATTCTGGTTTCTATTTCTATATTTAAAAAAAAAACAAGTTCTATTGACAAAGCCCCTTTCGGTAGCTAACAATTTGGAGGATCAGGAGTTTAGACATGTCATGACCTACCTTGAGACATTGACTATGGTCATTCAGTAATATTCAACCGGAAGCTCCGCTCTTTTTTGAAGGTCTGAGATAGTTCCATTCCGATTCTTGGTGCTTGGCATGGATGACTCAAAGCCAACATTTGATTAGGGTATTCTTGACCACATTGAATCTCAGCTCTTCTTCATTTATTTTCTCCAGCAGAGAAGTGTCCCTTTTTACAGCCTACCGGGGTCCTCTGAAAGACCAGGAAGGTTTCCAGTCTACTTAAAGATCAGCCTTGGACATGGAATAGCCACTGTTCTCTCGTATTCCATCAATAAAGGCAGTCAGGACGCACTCCATTCTCGAAATGAAGAAAAACAAAGCACAATTTTTGAAAGGAGAAATGTCAAATAGTTTATAACCATCATTAATCTGTTCCACTATTTCTATATTCTAATGAAATCTGCACATTTTGCCTAATAGGATAACTGTCTCCAAATTTCTGACTATTCCTTTTTTTCTGTTCATCTAAACATACACGGAGCATATTTACATCTATTTAGCTCCTGACACCTTCCATGAAGATAGTTTCTTATCAAAAGAAAATGTAATATGATAAAGGTTTTATCTAAACCTCTAGAAAAAAATGGTTGCTTAAAATAAATGCAATAAGATATGCCTCTACTCTATGATTCCCGAGAGTCACTGCTGATGTGTCAAATAGCAGGTTAGCTTTCTCTAACCAATTAAGTCTTCTTGAATGGTAGATTTATCTAGGCCACAGTGTCACTATGACTATTACTTGAATCTACGCATGTCCCTGCTAATTTCAGTAACCCATGTTTTGAAAAGTAGATGTGTCTATCAAGCCAAGATAGCTACCTTCAATCCCTGTTAGCAATTGGTTAACATTTTTACTTTCTATTTACATTACCATTACCATGCACTAGTTTTTAATTGTAAGAAGAGAAAAATATTTTCAAAAATATTTGCCCAACTGCTGATTCTCATCTGCAAAACATGTGGCGCATTTAATAAAATAGCAAGCCAATATTGAGTGAATAAATGTCAGCATCCATCTATTAAAAGCAATTGATTAAGATTAGTCTTAATTTATGTTGATTATCTGTAGAAGTTAATGGAGTATGAATAAACTCTGTAGGACAATAAACGTATGTCAAAATGTAGATTCTCATTCTGTAAATTGGATATTTTCCTTAAATCCTTAAATCAGGAAGCAATTGTTTTATTTTCCTCTTTTATTTTTAGTTTCTTGTCTTCAAGGAACCAAAAAGTTCATATGTAAAAAGACATTAAGGTTTGCAGCTTGATAGCCTTTGTAAAGTATGGGCGAGTATGGATAATATGTGCTAAAAGCAAATAGTTATACATATATTAAAATTTCATATTTAAACATTAATACCAACTGTCAACAGTAAGATCTGATAAAGTGCCTTAATCTTCATTTTTACTGTGATGCATTTTAAGCACGTTTTCATAGCTATGATCGTTTGCTTGTCACTGAGCAGATAGGTATGATTTTCAAAATGCATGCCAGATGCAATCCTTATTCATTGTAATTTACATGAGTGGATGATAAATGATAGATGTGAGTGAAGATTAAGTTTTAATTAACTGAATATAATAATGAGATATGGCTAAATTGTAGATGCGCAGAAAATAAGAAATAAGTTTCTGGGCAATAATTTTTACTTATTTCTAATGTATGTAATACAATACCTGAAATAGAATTCAAAAACAGAACATGTACAATCACAGTAATAACTTCTGCTATTAAAAGAGCAAGTTATTATTTCTAGAGAAACCTTTTTATTTTGGAGCAATGGCATTATCAAATCAATTTTAGACTGAACATTAAATCAAACTTAATTGATTCACGTGTTTTCTTAATTGATCTATGTGTTTCTTCCATGTTTGGAATATGCATATTAATCACTACATACAACCTCACAGTTTCAGTTGTTCACATCTCATTTTATCCTAGACTTTCCAAAATATTTTATAAACATCTGTACCAAAACCCATAATTTCAATTTTACAGATATTTAGAGAACATTTATATCTAATATTTGAGTCCTTTAAAAAGCTAAATGTTGTTTTAATAGAAATAATATCTATGATTCACAAAGTTAAAAATATAACTCCAAAAGAAATAGTCAGGTTTTGACTCCAGAGCTTATACTAACAAGATTTTTATATTTTGAACTTTTGATAATTTTATGAAGTCTGTTAGGAATGATATAAGACATACATTATTTACAAATGTGAAAAAGCAAAGAAAGTCTTAATCTGACTGTATATCTATCTTCTGTTTAAGCTGTGTGCCTTCTGGGATAATTTTGAATAAAATTTGTGATCTCAATTACTTTATTTAAATTAGCTGCAAAGGGTTTAAGGATTCTTTCTATTCCATTTTTCTGAATTAAGATGTCTTTCCTAATTTTGTTAATCTAGTACTCTCTGGATTTCAGGTGAGTCAAAAGTAAAAATATATGAGGACAAATTTTTAAAAGAAAAGTCTTTTCTTTTCAGACATATGTTCCTAACATTTTTGGATGTCAGGTAAAAGATAAAAACAAGCCCATGTACCATATATCTCAAAATGAACTCAGTTTTGGTTTTGGTTGTGACTTGGGTTTGCATTGTTTTGTTTTGTTTTTTGGAAGCAGGATGCCTTCTGTAGTTCAGGCAGGTCCTGAACTGACTATTAGCCCAGGCTGCCCTGAACTCATAGCGATCTTTCTGCTTCAGGCTCCTGAGTGCTGGGATTACAGACATTCATCACCACACCTGGCTAATTTTAATGTGGTGCTCAGGAGTCAAACTCAGTACATTGTACATACTAGGCGAACCCTTTAACCTCTGGACTCTGATCAATGGAAGCCATCCATCTTATCAAGAGTGTTTTCTATCTCTGCTTTGTTAAAATAAAAAAATAATTAAAATAATGAAAAATTCAGAGCACCAGAAGTCCAACAGTAGAGACACTATCTCACATTCTCTTATACTAAATCTATTGCATATCTGAAAGATTTTACAAATGTATGTGAAAGTTCCTGAATGTACTCTGGTGACAGTACTGGTAAGAAACAAACGTGACTCAGAGCAGTCTAAGGAGCAAGCATGTGACATTCTCTACCAAACCACTCCTTCATGTGTTCCTGCCTTGGAGCCTGGCTAACACAGACTAAAACTCTGACAATGTAAACCAAAACAAATCCCTCCCCCTTTAAGTTGAAGGTGTTGGACATGCTGTCCCCACAACAGAAAGGCTGACCAACGCAGCTCCGAAGTCCACTCTCACCTTCCATAAAGAGCAACTCCTCAGTCACCATTTAGGCACAAGGACACCTCTCAAACAGATGAGCTCTGGAGAAAGTTGAGCTGATTTAAAGAGCAACCATGATGATATGAGACAAGTGTTCCAAGGTCTTGGGGACTTGAAGCATGGATCCTGTGGATATCTTGGCTCAAGTAGCAGACTGTGACCAAGTAAGAGCACATCTCAGTAAGGCCAGGGCGGGCCCAAACATTGTATAAAACATTAGACAGGCGCCTTCTTATTCTATGGCTAAAAATATACTTTGTCACATTGCGATTTCTTCTACTCAGTATTCAAGCAATAAGCAGTTCCTCTGGTCTCGCGTGTACCACACGAGTATTCATCCTAAGCTAGCCTTTCCGAAGCTATCCGTTCCAGTGGTCCACCTCACTGCAGACCCTTCTTGTTCTCATTTCCAAGACAAATCCCTGTATTTTAAAATTTATAAAGAAGTAAATAATTTCTGAAATACTCTTCAGTGCAAAAATGGTTTTGGGGATGTAAGTACAGCCAAATTGCATCTATTAGTTGTGGTAAGTAGAATATAACAAATAGAATATCTTAACTTTTTTTTTTCCTTTTTTGCCAACCATGGTGAAAAGTCAGACAGAAAAATAAACTCTAAAACATTTGTAAATTTAGATATGCTTAACATGAAATGTATGTACTTAGCACTGAAATCATGAGACTTCCTGTAAGAGTGAGGCTTCCTTTCCTGGAGAAATGAACACTAAATTTTGATTATGTTTGATATCTTTGTAATAGCTGTCCCCAGCGAAAGTTAAGAATATCTTACAAAATTCAGAGCCCATCTACATGTAGACCTAAGATTATGAAAAGTAAAAGAAATCCCCAAGAACCAAGCAGCCAGCTCGGTAAGTGGGCGAAGCTGCAACTGCACCTAGAGTGTAAGGTAGCAGGCCTGAGCACCTGAGTGTGGATGCCAGACTGTATTTGAAGTTGGTGCCAGTGAGGTGCTGTACATTCAAAGAAGGGAAGAAGTTGAGATGATTGAGAATGCATCCATCTATCACATAAAGGAAAAAAATATTCCCAGGGTATTGGAATTTGTATTAAACATTACGTCCATGTTTTCAAAAGTCAGAACAGGAATATTAAATATTGGGAAGCATCATGAATATTTGAGGGTAAGGAACATGTGAAGAAGTAAAAGAAATGAGTGGAAGGAAGCAGAGAGCACCCTTACCAAGGCTGTCATGAGATTTCTACATAAAGAGCCTTGACATGCAAGAAATAAAAAATTTTAAATAGCAAAGCATGCAAAGAAATAGTAAATAGTAATAGTTAATGATCACATAAAGAAGTAGTGAAAAAATATTTCCAGTTACACATTTACTTCTAGTAACCTCTGAAAAAAATTCTAGGAAAGGTGCTTTTTTCCAAAAAAAAAAAAAAGAAAGAAAAAGAAAATGATCCATAATGAAGTTCAAATTCAAAGAAAAATCTACAAACCTACAATCTTAGCTATACATTTTATAATATTTTGTGTGTATATGGATATAGATTATAAAACAAAATATCATATATATTTTCAATTGACCTACTTATAATTATGACTTAAAATTGCCCAACATACAATGATAAAATAAATTATCTCCAGAATACTTAGAACAGAACTAAAAGTTTGGTTAATACTTGATTCTATTTGTATCACAAAATTTATTATCATAAAGCCACAATAAGCCAAAATAGTCACAAGTAATTTTACAAAAGCACCCCCTCCCCCCACAGAAAAGATTCTCAATGTTGTGGTTCCTTTATTGGTAAAGTGTACATCTTTTAAGAAATGAATAGTAGGTTTTTGTTTTTTGATCCAAAACATTAATCTGTTGGGACCATTAACATTGAGAGTAATTATAGTGGAATATGTACTACCTCCTACTATATGTTTTAGTGTTGACTGTTTACCCTATTTTTAGATTATTCTTTACTTTTTTATTGTTTTCTCTTCTCTGAGATCTTCCATGTTGTTATTCTCTCAATCACTGTCTTAGATTCCTTTAAGCATTTTCTGCAAGGCTGGTATAGGGGAGACTTTTTGGGAGGTTTTCTTTCCTCCTTCTTCTTCTTCTTCTTCTTCTTCTTTTTTTTAAGACACGGTCTCACTCTGTAGCCCAGGCTAGTCCTGAACTTACTATGGAGCCCCAACCGGCACTGGACTCACAGCAATCCTCCTGCCTCAGCGTCCCAAGTGCTGGGATTACAGGTGTGTGCCACCACACCTGGTTTATATTTGGGTTTTCTTTATCTTGAAACTTTTTTACTTCTTCCTCTGTTTGGAAGGATAATCTTGCTAGATATAATAGTCTGGGTTGGGGCTTACTTTCTTTTATCACTTGAATGATTTTGTTCCAGGAAGTCCTGTCCTTTAAGGTTTGTGTTAAGAATTGGCAGCTAATCTGATGGACTTGTTTTCGCAAGTTACTTTCTTTTAGTCTCTTGTAGCTTTTAGAATTTTTTTTTTTTTGAGGGAGGGTCTTGCTCTGTAGCCAAGGCTGGTTCTGACCTCACCCTGAAGTCCAGACTAGCCTTGATTTCACAGCAATACCCCAGCCTCAGACTCCCAAGTGCTAGGATTACCGGCATGCACCACCAAACCTAGCTTAAGTGGTGCTGGAGAATGGAACTCAGAGCCTTATGCTTTCTAGGCAGGTACTTTAACTGCTGTGCCATTTCTCCAGTCCCAGATTTCTCTCTTTATGATGAGTTCTAAGGGTTTTGATTATGATGTGTGTGGAAAGCCTCTTTTGGTTGTAGTTATTTGGTGTTCCAGTTGCCTGCAGCAGCTTGATGTTAATTTCTTTCCCTAGACTTGGGAAACTGTCTGCTATAATTTCACTGAACATCTTCTTTATATCCTCTGTGCTGTCCTATGCTCTCCCTTGCACTCCAGTATTTCTGCGGTTGTTTCCTTTGAGTCATCCAGCAGCCGTTGCATCCAGTCTCTTCCATCTTCTTTTTCTGTTGTCACTGACCATATGGTCCAACTTGTCAATCTAATACTTAAAACTCTATGATCTATCCTCATTGCATTCTAAACAATTTCCATATTTTCAAAAAAGTTTTTCATATTTTGGAGTTCAGCTTGAAATCTATTTAGTCTTTCTACTTATGGATTGAAATGTTTCTTCATTTTTAACTTACCTTATTTACCCTTTTATTTGTGTTTCTTATAAAATAATTAAGGTCTTTAAAAAATCTATTAAAACAGTTGTTTACTTGATTAAATCATCTTTGAAATCATTGAGCATCTTTTGTATTTATTTAAACATATCTTATTTGAGCTCTTTACCCATTAAGTCCATTTGTTTTTTTTTTTTTTAATTCATTTTCTGCTAGTTCAGGGCCTGTGACATTAGCTACTGAGGAGTCACACTTTTTTGTAGCTGATTGTATTATTGTCTTATTTTCTCATGTTTCTATTGCTGTGACTTGTAGATCAGATGTGTTGATGAGCTCTATCTCTACTATAAAGATATTTTCTACTAGATTATTTCTTTCCTTAGAATCTCCTTGAGTTTGTTTATATTGTAATAATTATGCCCGTTTTTAGCTTACTCAGGTAATCTGGAGATCTTTTTCATTGACCAATATTCTATTCATAACCTGATATCCTCCAGTTTTCAGTCAAGGAGAAACAGATTAGAGTACTGTATGAGATTTAAAGACAAGCTAATTATTGGTGTATATTGGAAACCAAGATCAATGTTTATTCCACCACTTACAACATGAATGAATATATACAGTAATAATGTAATCTAAGACTAACAAATTATTAACAAATCCAAATAACCAGTTTAATGCTACGACTATTCTCCATATAACATTAAAAGCATTAAAAGATGCAGTCTACACCATCAATGTATCTAACTAAACCCAATAATGATTTATCAAATTGTCCCAATAACATCAACACTATATTAACATCAATAATAAAATACTCCTCTATATTGAAGTTGGTCCTAGGTATGTATATATATATATATATATATATATATATATATATATATATATATATATATACCTAGCCTAAACCAGACCACCAGAAGTTGTTGACTCTTAATAGGCTTCAATCTCTGCCTGTACCTTCTTCAATTGTGGGAAGGATGTTAACATCAATGCTAAAACTAAATGCACACTAGTTATTAAGATATCAAAAGAATTCATCAGCTCATACAACCCTTCCAATCATAACATTAGAAATGTGCTTTATATTACTAATGAATGTGCCTATATAGATTATCTTATAACTTATTGGAAGAGTTTGTCAAGGGCAATATGATATTATCATTGATGATACAGACCCTAATGACCTATATCTAACAAAATAGTATATAATTATCGATTCTCAACATGTCAAGTCATATGGCTGTAAATTATCATAGTTAATAATACTCTTTGTTAATCAGAATGGCATGTGTAGGGTAAGAGTGGTCTAAGATTAAGGATTAGGTTCGGGGGTATAATAGAAATCAGAAGAGTGTATACAGGATACAGAAAATCAAGGCAGAACTCCAACCCCAGATCAGGAGAAAATGGAAATACTTGAGCATCAGAAATGAACATATGAAGAAATATGGAGAGTTATGAGTAAAACCGAGAGTATATCTCCAGATTCTATAGAAAGGCTTTGCAAAATGATATGTGAAACTATTGAGACTTTTGGGCACTTTGGTTGCACTTCCAATTGCATCCAGGATAGTTGTGCCATGTTATTTGGAATTCTGAACTTGCTATTTTCTTCCTTTGGACATTAAGTGCAGTTTAAAGAAATGGAAGGACATAGTAGTTAGAGTGGAGTGGAAAATTGGCTTTACAATGTGCTCGAGGAACTGGTGGAGTATACTTCTGGATGTGCCTGAGTAAGTCACAGAATCTTCATCTCAGGACCTGTTGTAGGTCATCCTTTGACCCCTCCGTTTGGAACTGCTCCTCAGTTTTGCTTTCTGGCCACCATGAACTAAGCTGCTCTGCTTCCCCACATACTTGAACCAGGTTATGCCTACCTGAGAGCCTGCCAGTCTCCTATCATTACACTGAAACTGTGAGCTCAATTGCGCTTTCTCCTTAAAGTGGTGGATGTTGACTACTGTTTCCCAGAAATGAGAAAATCAATGCAAGTAGCAAGCATCATAATGGTGGTTCAGAGAAACAGGAAATGGAGAAGAGGATGGAGAAGGGAAGTGGTTGGGAAAAGGAGAGATTGGAGTGCTGCAAGTGTATGATTAAGTCACTTCCTCAGGAACTTGCTTGTCTTAGATT
Source organism: Ctenodactylus gundi (assembly GCA_004027205.1). Classification (NCBI taxonomy): domain Eukaryota; kingdom Metazoa; phylum Chordata; class Mammalia; order Rodentia; family Ctenodactylidae; genus Ctenodactylus; species Ctenodactylus gundi. The sequence goes on from PVKB01000051.1 coordinate 1,071,086, forward strand.
AGCAAGGGAAAATTGACCTTGTTTACATTAATATGTAAGGTGAAGTCTTTCTGTATTAAAAAAAAATACTGGTTCTGTTTATCTTCAAAAGCTAAAACAGCATTATCCACAGACTTAATTTCCTTGCCCTGACTTGCCATTCATCTATAAAATAAAAATTTCTGAAAATAAATATTAAAATAAAATTCTCCAATCTGATACTAAGACTTCTAGTTTAAATAATGATTACAACCACAGAAATGATTTAATAGCAGACAAGGATTGAAGGTGCAAAATTATCTTTTTGAGACCATCACGCTCAGTAAAATGAAATACAGAGAGTTCAATAGCAAATGGTTTCTCTTATATGAGAAATACAGAATACGGTAATTCCATAAGACTAAATGTGGAAGATTGTGGGAGCTGGGGGTGGGGAGAGGACATGGACGAGTCAGAAAAGAGAAAGGGGAAAGGTTTGTAATGCTGACATGATGCATATGTGCACGGAATACTCAAGTTCAGTGTAAACATTATGTATCCCATATATACATATTAATAAAACGGAAAAAGATGTAAAAGCAAAAAATAAAAGAAAGTACAAAATTATGTCCAGCGTTGTTTTATTTTTCTGTATCACCAAAGTAAACAAAGGGAAGCAAACAAGAATTCTTCTCAACTGCTATTTGTCAACATTTTGTAGCATTTGACTATTTTAAGACAATAAAGATATCTAGCTTTTAACAAATATGCAAGCAAGGTTTAAATATATTGTACTATCGTCCATGAAGTCATTCCCAGAAACCACATTCCACAGTAAAATACAGAGTTCAGTTGAAAACTTTTGATTGAAATAACGGAAGTCATTACTTTGTAATACATGTTACATGAAAGGCATTTACAGAATGCATTCTGAAGTTTTAAGATCAATAAAGGAGGTAAAGAAGCGAAGGTCGAAGCAGAAAGAAGCCGGAGAGGAATGTTCTGACAGTGGAGTATTTGAACATCGCCTTTCAGAACATATGGCTTTCTAAGTATATTGTTTAATGTAAATTGTGACAAGAAAGCCACATTTCCATCTCTTCAAGCTACTGCTGTATGTGAGCAGTGAAACAGTGTCGCTTGGATGAATGTGTTCTTAATATTCATGCATTTGTTCTCCTTTTTATTTTTAATTAATTAATGTATAATATTTGTACATATTCATGCACAAAATGTTTGGACTTATATATGTATATACAGCGTAATAGTTACATCTGAGTATAGCAAATTCATTACATTGAATGTTTACCATTCCCATAATGGGAACATTAAAAATCCTTTTGTCTAACTATTTTAATTCAAAAAATGTCTTTTTCCCTCATATATATGTATATACATGTATATATATATATATATATATATATATATATATATATGTATGCATAATGTTTACCTTGACCTTTAGTATATGTGTACTATATACCACATCAAATTGCAATCTTTTCCCCTCCCCCTTACCTGCCCCTCCCACAGTGCCTCCCTCTCCCCACCAACTTCCACTATCACTCCTACTTGGTTCTTCTTTTTTTTCTTTAGACACATCACCTTCCTTTCTCATTCCCACTCTCTCGACCCCTCCTTTCTCTTTCACACTCTGTAAGTCTGTCTTCTAACTTTCTTAAGTGTCTCTTACATTTTTATGATTTGGTTGCCTCATATTGAAAAAAAAAAACATATAATATTTAACTGTCTGGGTTCTGTTCATTTTGCTCAGCAGATGGTCTCAAGATGCATCCATTTTCTCAGAAATGACTCAAATATGTCATTCTTAATGGTGGAGTAATATTCCATTATGAGTATCTTTTTTAACCATTCATCTATACTAGGGCATATTGGCTCTTCCAAAATTAAGATGATACCAGTTGTGTTGCTATGCAACTGACATTCAGGTTATGATTATATCAATCAGATCTCATAGGCTAAACTTATATCAAAGATATAATAAATAAATTGTGACATTTAATGAAATTAAATCTACTTCACAAAAGTATATTACACATAAAGCAACAGATATAACAGCATACTTAGTTACTTCCGGTTTTCTTTTCTTTTATTTTTCTTTTCTTTTCTTCCTTTCTTTCTTTTTTCTTTCTTTCTTTTTTCATTTTTTTTTAAGACAGGGTCTTTCTCTGGCCCAGACTGGTCTTGAATTCACTACAAAGCCCAAGCCGGCATTGGACTCATGGCAATCCTCCTATCTTAGCTTTCAGATTGTTGAGTCATTGAGTTCTTGGATTAAAGACTTGTAGTACCACACCTGATTTATGTGGTGCTGGCGAATTGAACTCGAGGTCTCACACTAGCTAAGCAAACACTTTAACCACTGCACCATTCCTCCAGCCTTTCAGAAAAAAATTAAAGAGTTTTTCCCAAAGAGGAGCAGGAAGAAATGAGTAAGATCATTATTATAAATTTAGCTACAGAGCATGAAGTTGAAACATAAAAATTTAAGATTCACAGGTTGAACTAATAACCCACTGAATTCTTGGACATCAGACTAAGGCTATGAGATCTTTTATCTTTACCACTCAATAACAGCTTCAGGGGAAAAAAAACCCCAAGAGCCACTTATTTACCAAATCTTACTGTTTTTAAAACTAATAGTATTCAAATCAAAACCACTGCCTTCTGCTCCTGTACCCCAGCTAAATATTTATACACATCATACAGATCAAAAAACTTTCATAAATATTTTATACCAATGCCCCAAGTCAAATGTAATTATTATATTTTGCAAACTAATATACTAATAAAAATATAAATTATGGAGGGAAGTCTCCCAGATTTTATGAGGAAGCTAGTGCTTTTTTAGTGAGGCACCAATCAAACGATTGATGTCTATTTTTTTTTATACTTTCTCTTTAGGTGTTTCTTTTCCTCCGTATTCTTTGGTGTTGCTTGTCTCTCTGTCACTTTCCAAGATTCCTTCGAGTATTTTCTGCAGTGCTGGGCTAGTTGGTGCAAATTTCTTCAGGGATTTTTTGGTCATGATATAATTTTACTTCCCCTTTAAATTTCAGGAATAATTTTGTTTGATACAACAGCCTGGGTTGAAATTTGCTGTCTTTTAAAGTTTGAAAGATTTTGCTTCAGGATCTTCTGGCCTTAAAAGTTTGCATTGAGAAACATGTGGTAATTCAAATGGATTTGCTTTGGTAGAATAATATCCATTTTTCTCTTGCTGCTTTTAATATTCTCTTTTTATGTTGAATTTCTGAGGCTTTGATTATGATATATCATAAAGAGTCTTGTTGCTGATTGTGGTTAGCTGGTGTTCTATAAGCTTCTTATACTTGCAAATTAATTTCTTGTCCTAGATTTGGGAAATTTTCTTGCATGATTTCAGTGAATAAATTATTTATACCTTTGGTGCTGTCTTCTACTCTTTCTCTCACACCCATAATTCTGAGACCGATTCTCTTTAAATCATCCACCATCTGTTGTAACCAGCTACTTTGCTCATTTCTAATTTTGGAATCATGCCTAATTATAACATTTGTTTCCTTAGCTTTGTGTTAAGGTTTGAAATTCTGTCTTCACAGTGTTTAAGTCAATTAGCCCTTCTTTCAAATGATTTTTTTATACCCTGTATTTCAACTAGTTTTCTCTTTAAATGAAAGAACATTTTGGTTTAAAAAATATCTTTGAAAAATTATAAAGTTTAAGTAATTTTCCAACTATTAAGATTTAGGATTTATGATCATTTTTATATGCTTTGCTTCTATGAAAGTGTGATTATTTTAGTAGGGGTAACATCTTACTCTGTAGTAGAGATTGGTCCTGAACTCACTATGTAGCCCAGGTTGGCCTCAAACTCAACAGCAATCTTACTGTCTCAGACTCTCAAATGCTGGTTTTACAAGTTTGTGTCACCATGCCTGGCTTATGTGGTGCTGGAGAATTGAACTCAGGACCTTGTACTTGCTAAACAAGTGTGCTATTCCTCTAGCCCTAAAGAGTGATTTTTCAACAATACCAGCATGTTATTATTACAAGGAGGTGGATAAAACAGTGTCTTGCTTGGGTTCTACCCTCAGAGAATCCCCTCATGGGTTAGTTTGAAGTACTACATTGTTACAAACTGGTTAGGTGATTCGGTTATGCATCCAGAATTGAGATTATTAACCCAAATCTTCATTTTTGTGTCTTCTCTTTTTCTGTATTTTTTTTTTAATTTAAAGAGAAAAGCAAAATTGTCTATATCAATTTGCACTTGCTGAGTATAAAGTATACTACTGTACTCAATCTTCACTTTATGCATTTATCCATTGTTGAGTTATAAAATACTAAACATCATTCACACTTTTGAATATTCCCAACATAAGACTTATAAGATTGGAAAAGGCTCTCAGAGTCCCATTTCAAATTGTAGCACTAAACATTTTGCTTTACACCTCTGAAATTTCTTCTAAAAAGAAAAAAAAAAGCAGTGACGCTTTTTTAAAATTTTCATTTGGTCTTCAAAAAATCTCTTTAAAAATACTTCTGGAGGAACGAAATTAAATAGTCTTTTATTACCATACCTTTGATGTTTGATCTTTATCTTTGCTTTGAATAATTAAATATAAAATGCCAACAGCCAAAAACAACTTTTGTACCATAAATGTGTGTGTGCGCACACACATCAGAAGTGCTCACGCACACACCCACACACACATACACACACACAAAGACACCCTCTTTCTCTGTCTCCTTTTCTCTCCCATTCTGTCTTTCTCTTTCCATTCACAGCTTGTCGTTTTCCTTGAAGTAAAACTATTATTGAAAAATTGAAATACTTTTAATTTCTTGAACTTCACTCAATGAAAAAAACTTCACATTGAAAGAAAACTTTAGTGGACTTCTTTCTAGTAAGTATTTTTCAAAAATTCGTATTGATTCAAACCCCATAAGCATGTGTTAAAAACTTTTTTTAAAAAAATAATACTTCCAGTAAAACCAAAAGATGATCAGACATTGGATCTCTTCAAAATCTTTGAAGATATGCCCACCTTATCGTCTTCTTTCAGACGTGTGCCTACATTTTTGGTTTGTGACATTTTCAACACAACCAAGAATGTAAAGCATTACATTTTATGCTAAACCTATGGCTTCAGAAGAAATGTTTAAATCAAGAAAATAGATCTGTAGGATCGTGTTGACATAGAAGTTGTGTCAGAGAAGATCAGGAGGACTTGGGGTAAAGATTTTGCAGGGGGTTGCATGGCACATACCTGTGCAGGAGTAATGGCAGGAAGCAAGGCAGAGAGTAGAGGATGTGTACAGGATACTAGGAGAGCAGTCCTGCCTTCTTGGGGACAAGTGTTTATATGGGCAGAGGAAGAGTTCCAGAGAGTACTATGGGCATTAGCTTAAAAGCTGTAACACACAGGGAGGGGTTTTGTCTTCTAATCCTTAACTAAATGGATAATATTAATAACACAGTGATAGTTATATGAGCATATACGTGAGCAGTGAATGTTTGATGGAAGTGGGATGCTAAGAATATTACTGTCATCAACATAATGACAGATTATCACCTGAATAAGTATTCTTAAGTCTATATGACAAGGAAACTATTAAGTAGCAAAATATGAAAAGGCATTACCCTGTCCTCAGGTTTTTAATTGAATATAGAGAATGGTGACAGTTAATCCAGATAAAAGGTCAAAAGTGATGCATCTGCAGACATTTGCATGGTATATGGCTAAGATTCAAATCTTATAATGACCAAAAATAGATGAGGCACGTTAAGGGAAAAAGATATGAGAATAAAGAATGTAAACAAAGTCTTAAACGATTATTATGGTTTCCTTAGATTAACTTGTAAACTAGACTGGGTAAGACTTGGTTTGCTAGTGCATACACTTCATAAACGAGACCTCTGTGCCACAGTTTCCCCCAGGATTTGCCCATTAACTTGAGAGCAAACACTCCAATTAAGCGAGTGACTGCCATTTTTAGTCTCTGGTTGAATAGTCCTGGCACCTTCTAGATGCTGCATTAAACACTTTCAGCAAAAGGTGAATCATTCCAAATACAGGGAGAATGAGCCTATCTCGGGGCTATTAGACAGAAAATACCTCCCAAAGAAAAGCTCACTTGAGGATAAGGCCATTGGAGGGAGATGGAAATCAATAAATATTCAGTCTGATATGCGAAGGTTTTAGTGTTTATTTTATACATAAGTAGAACTAGCAAATATTTTAAAGTGGAAGAGTTATTAAATCAGAAAGTCTTCTGAAAAACCACTGTGAGGAGAGTTTGGTGTACAGGTCAGAAGAGTACAAAATCCCAACAGGAAAGTCATTTATTGCCTATGGCTGGGATGAGGTTGGAGAAGAGATGACAAATATTCTGAGGATATAAGTGTATTTACAAAAGGAAAAGGAAAGGCACTGTGATAAAACATGCTTGGCGTGGAGACTGTGGTTGGGTCAGGATTAAGTTAGCGTTGGGTTGGGGAACAGAATATTCGATAGTCTGCTCTGATGCTGCTACAACAATCCCGACAGGTAACCTCACAGACTTTTCAAGTAGCTTATTTTTGTCTCCGTCTATTTGCTTCATTTGCACAAATAAAATCATATGTGATGTCCAATTCAGTGTCGTAAAAAAGGAAAAGAATTTACTCAACGATGTGGCCTGTAATAATAACAAAAAATAACTAAAAGCCTGTGATGGTATCAGGGACACCTCTCAATTCTCTGGTCCTAAAAAAAATATTCATTTGTGGATTTTCATCTTTACTATATATGAAGCTGGAGGTGACTGTCATGTTAATCAGCCTACTTTAGACAAGACTTGATCTTTAAGTCATGCCTATATTCAATTGATTAACTTGTGATATAAGAAAAATTTGAGAGTATCAGAGTGGAATCAGACTATCATTTCAGTAAGCCCCTTAAACATTACAGTAGCCTTAGCCTCATATAAGGCTCAGTCTCCTTTAATTAGTTCCATCTCTCAGACTTCAAGGTCTGTCCATTTGACCTGGAAGATTTTCCATTGACTTCCACCTTTTCTTTTCTCTACTTCCTCATATTGTTTTCAGAAGCAGTTGACAATAATGTTTTATTGAGACTTTTTATATGTCAAAGGTTCTTCTAAGTACATAAGTGATATTTTGTGGGTGGAATTCTCTCTTTCTTGCAGAAGAGGAAATGGAGACTCTGAGAGTAATCCCAGAGCTGGGGCAAGAGGTGGCTTGGACACATCAGGACTCTGGCACTAGCATCCTACTGTTTTATCTTTAAACTGTGAAAAAGTGCTGGCCTAGTTACAATATCGTTCCTGTGGCAGAATACCCAACATCTCCACCTTAAGGGAGAAAAGAACTACTTTAGCTCACAGTTTCAGGTGGTCTCACACAGTCCAATCACAGGCAGCCAGCAACGGTACAGCTCATGGTGGAGGCCTAGCTGAAGAAAAGGTCTTCATGGCACAGCGCACAGAAAACCAAAGCAGAGAAGGGTGGAAATACCCTTCTAGGTTGTGCTCCAGTAGTCCATTATCCTTCTTGACCAAGCCCCAGCGTCCCACCCTTTCCGACCACGCCTCACTTCTTAACAGCATGTGGTTCCATAGGTATCCCACTACATCCAAATGCATAAGGCTTTTGGGAAACATTCAAGATCCAAACCATAAGACATGCCCAATGATTTATCTGGCCAAACCATCAACCTACATAAACCATGTCAGAGATGTGGAACATTTTAAGCTGGAAGAGATTGTCCTAGCTATAAATATTAATATATAATACACACCCATGTTTTCAAAGTGGAAGTATTCTTTAAAAGAATATTTCAGCTGTTCATGGTGACTTTTTTTCTTTAATTTCACCATAATCAAGATTATATTAATTAGAAAATCAACTTTAATAACCTATATAATGTGAAAACAACAGTTGGATGAAATAGCATGTGCTTGAGAAATTATAAGGCAAGATATAACATAATTTGGCAGTGTAGATTAGCGAAAGGAAAAAATAACGGAAGTTTTAAACCTCAGATTGTAAAACATATACTTTTTCCACAATTACAATTTTACTAAGCTGATAAAACATATATAAATTTCAGAGCACAATGTTACTCAAAATCACATTTCAAATAAAGCAGTACACTGATCATTTCTATGGTAGCTCTGGACCAACAATTCCACATTTCCACTAGCAATTTCAGTGTGACCACTTGAGTCGGTACTGAGTGAAGTAAAATATATGATCCATTTCGACTCCCTTCCCACACTACTTCAAGTTTGGCTACAGCAGCCATCTATAATTTTTTCTAAAATTTTATTATATATCATTTCCTATGGTCTTTCTCTCTTTTTTTCCACCTTCCTACATTTATTAGGCCTCAGAGAATAATGCAACACTGGCAGTCAGAGTTTTCTGCTTCTACTTGCGTTTTAAAATGTTCCATCTTTATTTTCATACTTTATGCATTCATGCATTTCTGACTTAACAACAAATCAGTCTTCAGCTGACAGAGCATGTTATAATCTAGGAGAGAAACGCCCAGTGCTAGTCTATGATTTCATGGTAGGGTTGAAAAACAGCACTTCCTTACTTCTGACGACTTTCCTCATCATTCTTATCACTGCTTAGATCTTCACGGCACTTATATAGGGAGTGGAACGCCTACTCTCAAAACTCTCTCTCTCTCTCTCTCTCTCTCTCTCCCACACACACACACACACACACACACACACACACACACATCTATCTATCATGCATCCATGTATCTATCTGTACTGATTGAACATTTACACAGAGAAAAGCAAAGGCTATATTGCCACCACAATAATAAATAGGATTGGAAAATTCATGTACCACGCTTAGCACATAACAGAGGGACTAAGATTAATCCCATTAAATGACTCACAAGTTCATAGTCAAAACAGAAGTCCAAGGAGGGAGAGACAGAGAGTTGCAATGATAGACAAGCTGTATTTTAATGAAACCCACTACAGTTCAGGCCTCTTGCCTGTCATTCCACTACCTAGTGAAACTACTTGCTTCCATTACAGAAACCATGACAATGTTATGAATAAAGTTCTCCAAAACAAAGAGTTTTAGAATTTATTTTTCCTGTAGTCAAATATATATGACATAAAATTTACAATTGTGACCACTTTAAGTACATACATAATTCATTGATACTTAGTGCATTATTTTGTTGTACAACTAAAATTAATATCCAACTCCATAAGCTTTCTTTTTAAACCTGCAACCATATCTATTAAATAGTATCTCCAAATTATGTCCTTACTTCAGGCCTTACAAATCACCATTCTGCTGGCTGTCTTTGTCATTGTGGCTATGGCTATAATTCCTAACTGGATTTCCATAGTGTTACTCTTTTACAATTTTCTTGCATTATTCAGGCTAATATCTCCAAAGTTAATTCCCATTGAAAATTAAGTCAGAATTTCTTTCCCTTTTAAGTGTGAATGAGATTCCAGTGTTTTCCTATATTACACTTTGCTTGTCTATTCATCTGTTGATGGACAGTAGAGTTGCTGTTGAAATTTTGCTACTGGGAACAGCTATGCTATAAACAGATATTTTGTTTAAGCCCTACTTGTAATTCTTGGGAGTATATACTATGATGTGGTAGATTCTGTGGTTACATCTATGACATTTTTTGGAACCCCACCATGGTCTTTTCCATGGCAGCTGCCCCACCACTACTTTTCATTATTAACAATAGTGTTCAAGGGTTTTGATTTATCTATATTGACAAGTAATGATTATTTTATGGGTTTTTTTGAAAGTAGACAACATAATGAATATCGCTTTGATTTACATTTCTCTTAAGGTGAGTGATGTCGAATGGTCACGTCATGCTTTGCAGTCAGTTCTTTATAGAATAACAATTCAAGTTAAGTCCCTTTTTAAGTCAGGTTGTTTATTCTTTCATGATTGAGTCTTAAAAGTTCTTTATGTATTCTGGATATTAACTTCTTAACAGATGTATAATTTTTCAATTATTTCTGCCTAAATTTGAAGTTATCTATTCATCATGTTAATAATATTCTTTAATATTTAAAATTTCATGAAATCTCATTTCTCTTTTTTTTTACATTGAGTACTGTGACAGTTGGAGAGATTATGCCAACTTCAGGCAATCTGGAACCACACCTGGATTAGGGTTTGGGAACCACGCTTAGACTGGGAATTGAGAACCAGCCTGGATTAGAGTGTGAGTGACTTGTGGGCCAGCAAATGAGGGGAGAGCACCCACTAGGGAGGACCAACTTGGAACTCAGACTGTATAGAAGGAGGGAAGAAGAAAGATTGTTTCAACTTCTGCCTCTGGGAAAGCTCTCCAAGTCCCAGATGTCTACAGACGCCGACTTGTTACGTACTGCAGATCTTTATCACAGATTCGTTCCAGTGTCGACGTGCACCTGCCTGCCTGTTGCTGATCTTCAGTCGTGGGTCTTCAGTCTCCGGTCTTCAGCATTGTTCTTGGAACAACTGAGATCTGCAGCAGACTCTCGCCAGCTGTGCTGAACTTCCGGACAGGAGTTCTGCTTCGTGGTTGAGCAGCCATTGGACATTCCAGCTCTTGGGTGTGCAGGCCGCCATCTTTCACTATCTCTGTCTAAGGAATTGTAAGCATTTCAAATAGATCCCTTTTTTTCTAGTTTTCTCAACACCATTTGTTCTTTCCTATGGTATTGTCATTGGTACCACTGTCAAAAATCATGCAATCATATAAGTGAGAGTTATTTCTGAGTTCTCTATTCCAGTGGTTCCCAAACCTTTCTGACACCAGGGATCTGTTTAATTAAAAACCATTCTCTCAAGAAAGGAGAAGAGGTGGATACCTGTTATATAGTAGGTTGTGGATGGAGAGCTTTGAATGGTGACTAATAGCAGGAGGGAAGTGGCAAGCAAAGCCCCACCTCCTATCAATTAGAAGTGGAACTGGAACCTAATAGGAGAGCAAAAGCTGACAGAGGACCGTGCTCACCTCCTTCTGATCGCTCATCTCTTCTCAAGGCTGGATCCCGCCAAAGCCTACGACTGGTGGTGGGCCACTGCTGAAGGCTGGGCTTACCTGCTCTATGCCATTCCTTTGTATTCATAACACAAACATACTGTTGCGATGCTGTAGCTCTGAAACAAGTTTTGAAATAAGAAATATGAACCCACAATTTTGATCATCTTTTTCAAGATTATTTAAGCTGTCAAAATCCCCTGAAACTCCATAATGAACGTCAGGGTTAATTTCTATAGTTTCGCAAATTTATTGGCATTTTGGTGGTGATTACATTAAATTTGTTAATTTTGGGGAATACAACTGACATCTTTACAATATTGTAATCCATGTATACTGAATAACATTCCACCTGTGTATCTTTAAATCTTTTCAGCACAGATGTGTTCCATTGAACAACTTCGTTGACTCTTTGATATAAAGAGTCAAAGAAGTGATTCTTTGGTACAAGCCTAACCACTTTAGTCAAGTTAATTCCTAAGTCTTTTGTTCTTATTGGTGGTTTTGTAGATACAACTCTTAATTTCCTTTGAAGATTGTTCAGTGGTAGTACATAGAAATGCAATTGATTTTATGGATTTACGCTAGCCTAAGTATTCTGCTTTGCTGAAATTGACAGTTTTAACAATTTGTGTACATGAGAGAGATTTATTTTTCTATTACTAATTTATTACATACAATATCATATGATCCACAAGAAAGTATTTACTTCTTTTTCAGTTTGGACACCTCTTCTTTTTCTTACCCAATTACTCTGTCTAGAACCTTTGGGCCTTGATAAACAGAAGTGGAAAAAGAGGACAAACTTTCCTCAGGGTACAAAGTTTTAGAAATAAATTGAAAGATCTACAATACAGTAATGACAGGTAATAATATACACTTAAGAATTAGTGATGAAGAGGGGTAGATTTAAAAAGTGGTAATTATATGAAGTTATGAATATACTAATTGCCTTGACTTAGCCTTTCCCATATGTCAGTAGATCACATTGCGCATGACATAAAAGTTGTTGTCAATTCCATTTTGATAAATGTGGGAAGAGGAAACATTTATCAACTGTTTCAAATTACTGCATGCTTGCAAAGAAGAATGGCATGTTTTAAAAGCAATCCATGTTCTCCCCTCCTCAGGTCTGCTGCAGTATGCATGCTAATACCGCTCTTTCATTTCGTCTATTCTTCTAAACGAACATGTTACAGTGTGTGTTTTGATCTACCTTAGAGACTCTACAATGACACAGTTACTGTTTGCCTCTATTTTTTAACAATAAGGATGGTTATATGAATTGCAGTGTGCAACAAAATAGTATGGTAAGGTGCTATGTGGACTCAGTATTAAATTGTTCTTAATTATTAAGGGGATATTATATATATATATATATATATATATATATATATATATATATAATTATTCATCAGTTGCAGTGTTAAGATACTAGTAAACACATAGGTACATTCTTTCCACTAATAATGACAAAAAAACACCTCCTGCCTTGAGCCTATGAGGGTTAAACTTACTTACTAAATGACTATCATCATGGTTTCTGAAGAAATGATTGGATTTTGAGGGTAATATACTCATCAGTGGTTGAATCCACTGATGCTGGTATCTGAATATGAAGCCAGGTTAAGAAGGCGGGCCCAGCTGAACGTTTGGAGGCTGCGTCTCTTGGCGGCGCTCCTTCCCGTGCTCTGCTTCTCCAGCCACCACTGAGAGAGTAGCTGTGCTCTGCTACACCTTCGCTTCACAGTGCTTTTGTGTTGGAGCCAGCTCTCCATGGACGGGAACTTTTGAAACAAGGAGCCGAAATCAAATCTCTCTGACTTTAAGATATGGCTGTCGGGAAAGCTAACTAATACAGAGCTTTTAGCTTTATGTTAAGCAAGGTAGACTCTTACCTACAGGAACAAAACACCTTAAGGAAGAGTATTTCCTAATTAATTTAATTTAATTTAATTTTCCTAATGCTAGCTAAAGTTTTCAAATAAGGAGGCTAAGAACAGTAGCCTCCTTAGAGGCTACTAGGTTAGTTTATGTTCTAGAATTTAAAATTGAACTCACTCAAGTTTTTAGTCGTGTACAAAAGAGTGTTTCTGGGTATGAGCAGAATGCTTTCAGTCCTTTGGACAGATTCCTTCAGAATATTTGAAGAATAAAAGTTCTTTGTTCTTTGTTTAATTGTAGAGATTTTGGTTGAAAGATAGATCTATGAGCATTGAATAACTGTTGCAAATGTTTTTGATTATTTGCTTTCTTCATAAGCAACTGTATAGTTTCCAAACTGCTATAGGAAACAAGAGTCTTAGGTTTATTGTCAAATGTAAAAATCTTCAGAATACCTACTACATACCCAAAGGCAAAAAAATAAGTAGGTAGAAGCAAATCAGATAAGCTTTGAGGAAACTGCAGTGAGATTGTGCAACTTGTAATCCATTTAGATAGCTAAAATCTTGTTCTTTTAAACTTAAGAGACAGAATTTATTGAAAGTCTAATATATTCATAAGTGTTTGAGATATTAGAAAGATATTTCATGCCTTATTTTATCAATTAATAACATGGAAAATGATATAAAGAATATAAAATGCAGAAATAAGGTATGTAACATTTCTTCTGGTTTTTTTTCTTTTCCCTTTTTCTTTCCTCAAGACAAAGTACATAGAGAGTCCACAATGGCCTTGAACTCACTGTGTAAGTCAAGCTAGTCTCATTCTTGTGTGATCCTTCTACTTGAGCCTCTTGAATGCTAGAATTGCAAGTGTGTACCACTAAGCACAGCTAATATTTCACTTATAAATTAGTGCAAATCTGTTACACTTTTTCTGTTCTACCATGCTGTCATGGTATCTAAGAAGGTAGTATGTGAAACTCCACTTCAGCCAGAGGAGTTATATAAAGATAGGATTAAATGGGAAAGCCTCGCCTCGATAGTTGATAGAATAAATAAAAGGGGCCTGCCTGAGGTTATTGCTGGAAAAAATATGTACATTAGGTAGTTTAAAGGAGGATTAAAAACAGAGAAAATTGTGCTGTGGCTAACATGGGGAACCAGAAAGATAACTAAAATGTCCCCTCGAAACTTCATGTGTTTGGTTGCTGTGGAATAGCTGTGGAACCATGTGCTATTAAGAGAAGAGATTTGACAGAAAACAGCTTACCACTGGGGTTGTCCCCAAAAAAAGCAGAAGACTGGGGCTTGAGGGAGATTACCGCTGGGGCTTGACCTGGAAGGGGTATCTCACTGAGACGTGACCTGGGAGGATATGTGCTTGCCCCGCCTCTCCCTGCTCACTTAGCTTCCTGTCTCTCGCGCCACGCACAGCGCTCTTCCTGCATTGCCTTTGCCATGCGCTCTCACCATTGCCAACCACCTGTAAATGGACTAAAGCCATCTGAGACTGTGAACTAAAATAAACCCTTTCTCCCTCAAGTTATAGATATCGAGTATTGTGTCCCAGCAATGAAAAATAATTGAGATAGCTGCTATGATGATTCCAGTTCTCTACCAGCAGCCCCTTTGCTTGTAGCTCAACCTTTTCTTATTTGTATACGTAGATTGCCTTCTAAGTCGCTATATTGCTTGATATTGGTTTTCTTTTTATAGGTGTTTCTGAACTCTGTAGACAACAAAAGACAAAACATAAAATTATTGGCAGGTTATTTTTGTCTTGCATGGAGAGTCATGCCTGGCATAAATCAGGGCCTCATGTCTTGAAATAATGAATACAGTATTTATTTTTCCATTCTAAATCTTTGCAGGGAAAAAGTACTGTTCCACTCTTTTTGACAATGACTTTGGTGTATTTTCTCACAAAACTGATTGTGCTTAATGATGAAAAAATACTAAAAATGAAAGTGTTTTTCTTAGAGAATTTAACGTCGTACGGTCTAACATCCAATCTGTGATAAGTTTTGAAGCCAGAAGTTCCATGACAGCACTTCAGCAAACTGACATGTGAGTTATGAGAATGAAGCTTGAGTGAAATGATAATAATATCATCAATTTTTTAAATCATTGGGTTTGAGTGACTACAATTACTGCATTATGACAACTGCATTTTAAATAAGAATACTTTCATAGACTTGTAAATAGATAATGTCAGTGTTGGCTTCCATCAGGCATCTGTGGACATGTTTTCTTGAATGTTGAATGTTTCTACATGAATAGTTTGCAAAAGCCTAATTCTGCTACTATAGAATGAATATTATCTGCAAACATGTAAATTACATCTTTTTATTTTTGCCACATTGAACTTGGAATGAGATTCTCTGGTTCAGTCTCAGCTTTACTATTTGATTAGATGTGTGACTTTCACAAATATTTATTCATTCCCTACCTTAATTTTCTCATTTATAAAACAGGAATGGTGACAGCCTTCCTTGCATAGCAGTGTTTTGAGAATTAGATAAATTGATGTGTGGAAAGAAGACAGAATAGTTCCTAACACATAGAAAGTAGTCAGTAAATGCTATTATATAATTTACTAGGGAAATAAAAACACATAATTTATTAAACTCAGTTTACAGAAATGCTATAAATACATTTAAGCATGCATCAACAGGTATTGATGCCTCTACCAATTATTTCAAAAATCTGTCTCTGGGAACTTCAGTTCCACATGTCAACCTAGCATTGATCCTCTTCACATGTTAAGTGTTGAGGGAACATAGTACACAGCCTTAAGACCAGCTCAGACATGCTTTCCAAATCATTGAAACCTGCCCTGTCATCTAAGTCAGAGCATCAATCTGTCACTTGCTCAAGACAAAAATGTCAATCTTTGTTCAAAAACTAAAGTACATTGTGAAATGCAGTTAGAATATAAAATATACTCACTTTTGGATAGTTTATTATCTGATTTTAGTTGATTCAAAACTGACTCAAGAAATGGTTTGATTACTCTCACAAAAATATTATCAAGGTCTGTATGTGACTAATGTCAAATGAAAAGTACCAATGAGATGAGAGCTTTTGGAAAAATGGGTCGCCATTATGGAGAATTTTGTCTTATTTAGTCATTCATTATACATCATTAAATCATTGCATGTGAAATATCCATATATAAATTACTTTCGACCTGAAGATGAATCAACTGGAAAAAATGTCATATGAAATAAACCAAGTACAAAAGACAAGGGCAGCATGTTCTTACCTGCTTGTGGTAAGCACATAGATGTAGAGAATACGATGGAAGGCACTGTGTCTTACAGAAGGAAACAGGAGGGGAAACAGAAGGAGAATGAGTAACAAATACCAAACCAAAGTCAAGGAGGAAGCAGTTCCAGTATTATACAGCACAGGAAGGTAAATAAGCCTAAAACAATTAATTGTACATTTCCAAATAACTCAAAGAGGAGAGTTGGAAGTTCTCAACATAAAGAAGTGCGTAACCATAGAAATGATAATATGTGAGAAGATGGAAATGTCATCACCTGAACATTACCACCACACAATGGGGGCGATACTATAACCCATACCTAAATACAAATATTATGTCAGTTACAATTTAGAAATAAACAGTACTGAGACCCCTGACTACCCCGCCAAAATATCCTTTTATTTTTTAACACAATCAAATTATTGGATTCTTTTAAATACACATATCACAATACTCGAGAGATTACCTCTGCCAGAATAATTTATAATTTAGAAGCAACATCGTCGATCAAAATTCAGTCTACCTAAAGTGAACTAAATTTCATTTTAAAGTGAATGATCAGAAAACATTGAATTTGTATGACAGAGACGAGGTAGGCCTGAGATATAACCTCTATTAAATTTGATATTTCCACTCCTATTTCCAAATATTCATTGCAATGTTCATGACAAATTTCCAAGTTTCATTAATTTTTAGTTTTTAGAAAGTTGAGCTGTCAATATGGCAGCCATCCAAAATTGGTGCTCAGTGGGTAAGAGAATGCTGATTTCTCTCTAAGATGTAGACGTACACAATATTTAGGATGATATTGAACTCCACAAAGTTCTGGATAATGAAGATAACAGTTCTCTAACATAAAACAAAAGAAAAATCTTCCCATGAAGATATGAATAAGGCAGGTAAAATATATATATTATAACTCCCTATTTATATTGTATGTTAGAAGATAACAACATCTTTTAAATGTAATCTTATTTTTACACTGGTCATTGTGAAAAGGAGGGTTTACTTTTTTACATTATTATCAATAATGCAACTTTTAACATATTAAGAATTTTAATACTTTTGCTAAAAAAATTGCTATATTATCACCATAACAGCTTTTATCATTCTAAATGTCATCATCCAAATCATACTCAATTTTTAACTCCACATTGACAGCAAGTCAATAATAATATTCCTTATTATTTTTATAATTACATATTCTTAAAACATCTTAGGTAACCTGCATAGGCATTTGAAAGTTTTGGATTCTATAAGTCAGTGATCGCTATACTGCTTTTAGATTCATTTTTGATTAACAGTGAAAATTTCCTTTATGTATGGCCACTGTTTATTAACTCACCTCATGAATATTCACATAACATTATTATTTATCCAACATTAAATCTAATTAATGAGTTTAAAGCTTAAAACACATAAAAAGTATTTTTAGCAGGCATTTTCTTTATATTTTAGAGTTTAAAATTACAGAAAATAAGAAAAAATATTATATTTTTGTCTATATACTACTCAATCTTCTTAAGGCATATTTCTTTTAAATTAGTTTTCATTTCATCAAAAGCATATTTTAAAAATCTGAGTTTCCTAACCTAAGAGGACCTAACAAAGCCTATGATACTAAAGAGGAGAGAATTCCAAAACAAATAAATAGTGCTGTCACCAAACCATGCTGCTAAGACTTGAGAATATAAAACCATGTATTTCTGATTCCAAAGTCTGTTTTCTTTCCACAAAGCTTGTAATATGAAATCAGAAATTCCTTATTCTGATTAGCTTTTGTAATTTCTAAGAACAAAATCCCCAATGGTTATGCTGTGTTTGAATCCCATTCGTGATTGAAGGTTGGCTCTTGACTAACCCAGCTTAGATCAATGAATGAATAAAAGTTGCTCTGTTGATGAAGTTAAAATCTGATTCATTCTAAAGTTCATCATAATGTTACTTTAATTTCCTTGAAGAAAGCACTAGTTTACACTACAGTAAATTACTTTTGATCAAATATTTTTAAGTAATTTTTTTGAGACAGGGTCTTGCTTTGTAGCCCAGGCTGGTCCTGAACTCACTATGGAGCCTAGCCTGGCCTTGGACTCAGGGCAATCCTATCTCAGTCTCTCAAGTGTGAGGATTACAGGCATGTGCCACCACACCGGCTTATGTTGTGCTGGGGAATGAACTCCGGTACTTAGCCCTTGCTAGGCAAGCACTGTAACCACGGAACCATCCCTCCATCCCTAGAAAGAATTATTGGTAAAGACTTCCCTTTTATGTTGAACACACCATTTCCTCCAAATAATTTTATATTGTTTGGTTTGCTCATTTAAAATAATTTTATTGGACACGAAACTTTTTATTGAGTCTCTCTCAAACATTTTGCATTGAAAATTAATATGATCTATCATAGACTGAAAAGTATCATCTCTTATTGTGAAAATATTGAATTTATTAGTATACTTCCGTATGTACCTCTGTGTTGTTTTGACATCTGCACTAAGATTTTGATACACACTGTTTTTACATTAACTCGCTTTATGTGAAATTCTAAGCATTGAAATCAAGTACTAAGCTTATCTTGCATATTATTGCATCATGTCTTTCTAGATTCATACTTAGTCTGCAAAATAAATAATATATTTTAAAATTAATTTGCATAACACTTCAGATTCTACTCTCCTGGAAAGTAGAATGTCTTTATATTTGCTGTTTATTTTACTAATATTTTACAATATTTGTTACTATTCTGAGATAGACTTTGTATCATTTAACCTTGCTTATCTCATCTGTTAGAGGTTGTCTGTGTGTGTGTGTGTGTGTGCGTGTGTGTGTGTGTGCGTGTGTGTGTACATGTGGATATCTTGGGACTTTCCCCAAACAAGATCACAAGATCATCTACAAATGGGAATTTGTTCTTCTTCCATGTAACCTCAGTGCCTTTCTTTTTTCTCTTATTGTTGACATGGCTATCGTCTCTACATGCTCTTGAAGTGGTAATAGGCATTCCTTGCACTTTGTAGTCTTACTGAAAAAGCTGTCAGTATTTTATCTTCAGTGTGTTGGTAATGTAAATTTTGGCTTTGGCTTTGTTTCCAAAAATGCTTTATTCAGACTCAGTAGATGTTCTTTATAAAGATATCTATTTCTATTTTACAGTCTGTGTGTGTGTGTGTGTGTGTGTGTGTGCGCGCACGTGTGTGTGTTGCTTCGGCTGTCTCACTGTTTATTGGATGTCTTAGTTTCTTGTTGCTGTGACAAAATCCCCTACTTCCATAACTTTAGGGTGGAAAGGTTTATTTTAGCTCCCAGTTTCAGAAGGTCATAGTGTGTTCACAGGTAGGTGACTGAAAATGGTGGAAGCACATGGCGGGGCAGGCGTTGGAGAAAGAGCTCCTCACAGTAGGGCAGAACAGAGCCAAGTGCAGGAGGGAGGGCAGAGCTAGTACACAGCTCTCCAGGTCAAGCTCCAAGAGAGGCCCCACCTCCCAGCAGCACATTGGTCCCATTACATCTAAATACGTCCACAAGGCTTTTAGAGGCACATTCTAGAACCAAATCACGACAGTGGGAGATTCTCAATTTCCTGTACCTGATGAGGTCTCTGTAATTTTTAGTTAACTGAATACCTTATAGGAAAAAGGATCATTTCATGTAAGAAAATCTCATAATTGCTGAAACTTATTGCTTGAAATTATAACTATTTTCCTTTTTATCCAGAAGATAAATACAACATAGAGATGAGTAGTTTGAGTTTTTGGCTACCTCGTCTTAAAGACAATGAAAACCATTTCTTTGAAGAAGTATTTATTGATAAATATAAAAATAACTCCTCCATGAAATTTTACTTAATTGAATTTGAAAGTCTAAACTTCTGTAGTGTTCTTGACTCATTTTCTCTTTTTTATATTCTTTTATATTCATGTAAAATGAAGAAAGGTATTGTAAATTTAAAAAAAAAAAGTTCCAGTAAAAACTCTTCTGAGACTCTAGGCATGCTCATAGCTCCTGTGAAAACCAAGGAAAAGTTGAACACTTCCAGTAAATAATGGCACAGTGTAAACACTCCCTGTTTCAACAAAGGGGGGATAAAAGTACAGAAAGAAATTGGGCCAAAGCAAGACCGGAAGTAGGGCAAACACTTCGTCCTACAGTTTCGTGAAATCCTGTAGTGCCATGTGCTGCCTCGTGGACAAGCTCTGGTAGGGCATGAGCTGCAAAGGCTTTTGGTGGCTCTGCCCGTGCAGCATTGCATCCAGCTGCAAGTTCCCTGGCTTCTCTACTGTGCTGGCTTCACCCTTAGCCTGTGGCCTTCCTTGGCTGATGATGCACATTCCTGGTATCTCCAGATGTCTTGGGTCTCCACTGTACTTTTAAGTTCCCTCTTTTTTCCTCACTCACTTCCATCTCAGGAGAACGCTGACTGGCTTCCAAGGCCTTTCTCTGAAGTCTCAGTGGGAGCCTTCGCGACTCCACAACTCTGGCACTCCACATGCATGAGCACGGCAACACGTAGATGATGCCAAAGTCTGTCAACATCTTGACAGTGGTCTGGGACTATTGAATCATGGCTGCGTCAGCCCCCAAGTGCCTGGAGGCGGAACTCCAGCTGGCTGAACTCTGCTTGATCTTGCATAGGGGAAGGTCTTGTTTGTTTCTGAGATACCATCAAGGCATCTTTTCTATAGTTCTGATGCAGATAGTTACATTTAATGCTGATCTCTTCAGCAACCATGTGCTCTTTTGCACTAACTCTGCAGGTACCTTCATTCTGGCAAAACTGCAAACCAGTGATTTGCCTCTTAGGCGTCAAGAGGCAGTGATCCATCCCTTTTGACCAGGCCCCACCTCTTAACAGTACAGAGTATCAATGACTTAACCCCCACGATCCAATCACCATCCAAACATGAGGCTCTGGAGGAACATTCCTTATCCAAACCATAAGAGACAGATAAATGATAAATAGAAATCCAGATGATAGGAATAGCCCATAACATGTTCAGAATTTGCAGAAGGCTAGTTTGTAATAATCCTTACTCATGCTGTCTTTTGATTCTCCAAAGTACCTCTAGATCAGAAATTGGAATACTGAGTTAACTTTAGTGTTCTTCTGCAGGGCTCCGTAAGCACTGACCTGCTGCATTGATATTCTGCCCAAAATGGACCCATCATTTTCTGTTCTTTGCCATTTGCAGCCTCAAATATTGCATTCAATACTAATTATCAAATCTAGTATTTACAGTCATCAATAGTTAATATTCTTCTGACTCTCTTGGGTGACAGAGCAGATGGCAGACTTCACCAAAAGGGCCCTGTGTGCACTTCAACACCTGGCAGAGCTGAGCTCCTCAGAGCCCACAAACAGACATCCTCCATTTACAGGAACATTGATTCACAAAGGTGAGGGTGAGTGAGTGCACCAAAGTGGGGCTGAGAGCTAATCAACAGGTGTGTTATATTTATAGTCTTGGATCCTAGACTTTCTAAAAGCCTTTTCCAATTATTTCCTGCACAAATTGTTGTTAATAATTGTGCGAGACACTATGCTTAGACTACAAGGGAATTTTCAATACTTCAGGGGAAAAGTTTTTCATCTATATTAAGCATGATTCTTTTCTTACCTATGCTGTAGCTCTGCGTCTCAGGGAAAGAAATGAGCGGCTCTGCATTTGCTTCTCCACGCAAAGAAAGGCAGTTAATTTTCAAGGCGACGCGTGGTAGCTTAGAACAATGTGTAGAATCTAAGCCTGAGAATGCATCGGAGTGCATGCTGAGTGGACTCTCTCATCTACGGAAAGCAAGCAGTCCCTAATGACTCATTTTCCTCTATATAAATTGAGCAATATGACAAGGTAGGGAAGGTCTTTTCCCTCACAAGGAAAAAAATTACCTGCAAAGATATGCTAATCATCTTAGGCTGAGGCATCCATTCGTGGCACATCACTCTCCTTCCCATACGTGAGGAAGATGGCTCGCTAGTGCTCCCCGCAGCTCAGAGACAGGAGTGTGTGTGTGTGTGTGTGTGTGTGTGTGTGTGTGTGTGTGTCTGTGTGTGTGTGTGTGTGTGTGTTTAAATATGATAGAAAAGCTTTGTCTTGTGTGGGAGGAAGATGAGTTATGAGCTCCCTCACTACATATTTAAAGTCAAAGGACAGGAATGTAAATAGACAGTAAGAATTTCTCTCTTTGTCACCTTCATATTATAAAGTTATTATTAGATTGTAGCTAGCCAGAAATTATCTTAGAAAAAGATGCACTTGTAGGCTATGGATTGATGTAATTTTCTTATTTTGTATGTGAGTCAAGTTTGAAACGTTTGCCTCTTTCTTAAAACATTTGCCCTGAGAATCGAGATTAAGTACAAGGCATTCTTCTCCATTTCACTTCGATCCCTCCTGCGCAGGGACCCACTTTGTTGCATACTTTGGGGCAGATCCTTTGATTATTTTTAAACGCTTAGTCTATAATAAGGTTTTAACTGTAGCCCTGCATTCACATTATGTATGCGTGCACCAGTGCTGAGCTAATGGCCTGGGATGAGTCAGATCTCCGTATATTTTTATGTGTTTTTTCCCCTTAGTTTGTCTTCATTTCAGATTGAAACTCCCTCTCCTTAGCCAATTTTTAAAAATGAACTTCATAAATCTCTTCACATAGAGCACAAGCAGCAGAATTTATTTAAAGTGGAAAATTTTTTTTTTCTCCCAATACACTGTTGTAGATTTTTCTGTAAAGGGAAATCAGTCTTAAACAGATAGGGTTGCTCTGCGCTGAAAGAAAATTTAATTCCCGCATCACCATGCCTCGTGCACGCATGGAAGGTTTCTTGTAGGATTCCTACCTACAGGATCATCACTCAGCACCAGAAAGAAAGAAAGAAAGAAAGAAAGAAAGAAAGAAAGAAAGAAAGAAAGAAAAACCTAGGGCAAAGGAAGGTTGGGAAAGGGTGAGGAGAGCAACAAAAAATCAACCTGAACTGAATATGACCTTGTTTCCATACATATTTCATCCTAAATGCAAGCTCAAAAGAGAAAAGTGTTCGCTCGTCTTTCTTTTCACCAAAGCCTCCCCTGAAGCCACACCTCAGTGAAAAGAGGGTGAAGTAGGCTTCTGCACTGAGATCCATTAAAGTTCTCAGATCAGTTATCACAAAAAATCCTAATTGCCAGTGGCTCACCTGTCCCCTGGAAGTACCTGACAATAAGAGAACACATATGTGAAAAACATTTTACAGTTATCTGGTCAACCTGTCCTCTTTGTACAGTTTAATCCTTGTAAAACGCCACCACCCAAGATATTTTTATAATTAATGATGAGTAAAAAAAGGATCACGGGTTGTATGGGCTTTAAAATGATCTACTGTTGAGCAATAAGTAATAATAGATAAATGTTATTTTCAGATTTTAAATTTGTGCTATTTTTATTACATCTTTGAAAGATTTCTTCGCATATTTTATATGGGTAAATATTGATCTGTGCGCTGAAAAATAAAAGCAGCCTGTACATGGCTGGAATCTTTTTTGAGGATCTACCTTCTTAGGGAGCTTGTCCTTTTACTTAGATGGCAGGGAGATTGTGCATGCCTGGTTGAAACAGAAATCGGTTTTTGAATATTAATATAATATTTTTATTTAAGTAAATTATATGCATGGTTCCTCTTTTGAAATGCATTAAATAAAAAATGTAATTATCTATAATTCTGTGGTTCTCTGTGAGCTGTATTTAAACAGTTTTGAATAATTTTAAGCAAGGTAATATAAAGACTACCCCGGGGAACTCTTTTTAACTTTCATCTGTTTTCCCCTATGGTTAACCCCTTATCTAATCACAATTTAATTTTCAAAAACATGAAAAATGATTCAGTATTATTAACTAAGTTACAGGATTTATTTCATTAGTTTGTCCACTATTATTTCTGTTTGGTTCCACATTCTGATCAGAGATTTTAAATTGCTTAAAGTTTTCCTAGTCACCTTAAATCTGTGTCAATTCCTCTGTCTTTCTTTGTGATTCAAAAACTTGACCCCTTTGAAAAGTAGTGACAAAGACCTCCATTTTTGATGAGGCTAATGTCATCTCTTGTCAAGGATGAGGTAATATAGTTTTGGTGGGATCGGGACAGAAATGAAGTGCCCTTCCCAGGGCATCATATCAAGGGGCATATGAGATTCAGTGGATCTCACTACTAAAGAATGACCGTGAATCATTGGTTAAGGTCATGTCTGCGGCCTTCCCGTTTTCCAGTTGTCACTTTCCCTTTGTAACTAATACGATCATTGAGGAAACATTTTTGAGGTTGTGCAGGACACACCTGTCTTTCCAGCTTTGACACATTAATTTGAACATCTATTACTTCATGCCTGCATCAGTGATCACTGTGTTTTCATTTCCCTTATTATTTCTACATTTGTCAACATTTGAACATTTTCTGCAGTTATCCTTGCTAGCTCATTTATGTGCTTATTAATTTATGTATTTATATGAATATGAACTTATGGATTCTTCATGTGACAGTGACGGTGTGGCAAGTACCATGAACAGCATGATGGTCCTCTGGAGAATAACTGACATCCATGCTACATTACCTTATATGAAAAAAAGAAACTTTTCAAATGTAACAGGTAGTTGATATGAACATATTATTCTGGATCTGCCAGTGAATTCATTATCATCACAAAGTCAAAAATATTGAAAAAATGGATGGGTCAGAAAGATGCAGCCTGAGAAAGACTTGACTTGTCACATTGTTTTTTGAAGGTAATGGGAGTGTACCACAAACTAAGCCATAAAGTCATCCCAGCAGCTTAGGAAAGCCATTTACTGATGATCAGCAGGAAAATGAGAACCTCAACCCATCACTGTAAGAAACAGAATTTTAGTGACAAAAAACAGCATGAATGTTTACTTCTCTAGAACTATGAGAAAGGCATGCACTTCAATTCACTGAACTAGTGTCTGGATCAGACTTCTGAGTTACAGTATTGAAAAATAATGTATTTGTTATGATTAAATCACTAGGTGTGCGATAAACTGTTTTGATAGCAATAATAACACCACTAATAATAATGATCATCATCATAATAATAATAAACAAAAAGGTATCTTTTCCTCTCGTCTCAGAATTATTTCATTAGTGGCTATGGGGGAGCACTTTTACAAGAGCCAGCACTTCTGACCTTGATGGCTGGAAACACTCTTCATTTAAATCAGTTGTGCAGTCTACCTCATCAGCAGAAGAGTCAGATTAAAGTTTGATAATTTGATACAAATAGAATCCATCTTGACTCCCTTCCACATAGTGGAAAAAAATTTAAATCGTGAAGAAATAAAAATTTAGCCAGCATTAAAACAACCAATTTGAAACACTGTAGTATGGAGATAGTGGACATTTGCATCATTCGCTGATGTATTAGATTCGAACTGTGTGTGTGTGTGTGTGTGTGTGTGTGTGTGTGTGTGTGTGTGTGTTCATTTTAAGTAACTAGAATATTGAAGACCAGAAATCAGGATAGAAAAAGATTTAAATAAGTGATTTAAGGAATGTGAAGACAGTAGGCATTAAACATATGCCAGCCCCCATCTGGCTCAGTTTGGAAAAGCCATAGTTGAACATTTAGGCTTACACTAAAGCTCATCCAATTTATGAAATACCCAATATTTTCCAACAGAGAAAAGCCAATATTCCCATAAATTGATGTCTGACTGGAAAAGTCAGATCCAAAATAGGTCCTGTACTAACATTAATTTTTGCGTAAAATAATACGGTAAATTCCCTTACCGTATTATTACCAATTGAGTCTGGGAGTTTTGACATTTTTGGCAAAGGGGACAAGAGCTAATTCTGAAGCAGAGCTGAAGAAATAATTGCCAGAATTCTGGGAGGCATCCATTTCACCTACTATCGCCTAAAGAGGCTAAGGACTCAGAGGTGGAAATTCTCCCTAAAGTTAACTGTGAGGAATGAATATGAAAACAGAGGTATTATTTGAAGTTTTAAATAGAAAACAGGCAATGATCCCACTGTTCTGCTAGACTCTGGAGGAAAAAAATGAAAGCCACAGGCATTTAAGTTCCTGCTACAATTGATGGTTATCTTCTGAAGAAAAAACTTTAAAAACAGGATTAAATTATATGTGAAGAGCTAGGGCAATTTCTATACTTCTGAGTAAAGTTTCTGAATTTTTGTACTTAATAGCCTCAGTAAAATATATTGCTTAGTCCAAGGTGAAAGCAATTCTTTACAAATTCTGTTTATATGCAAAAATGGAAGCTACACTCACCCTTGTAGTACTTTATATTAAAAGTGAAAGCCAAGCCTGGCCATACTAGATATTTCAAGGGAGTCTGCATCATGGAAAAAACTTATTAAAATAAAAAAAAACTATTGACAGAAGGAAATGTATATAATTTTTAAAATAAGGAAAAATGAGGAAAATTTATTTATAAACACAGTTGTCATGGGGCATACATTTATAGACCAAGAAAAATATTTAGATAAATTAATACAATTGTCCCGCTAAAAAAGAAATGAATTACAAACATTTAGAGTAATTATCCCCAACGTTTTTGGCACCATGGACCAGTTTCATGAAAGATGATTTTTTCCGTGTTCTGAGTGGGACATGGTTTCCAGATAATTCAAATGCATTATATCTCTTGTGCACTTCAATTTTCATTTTTATTACATTGTAATAAATATGAAATAATTATTCAACTCATCATTACCAGAATCAGTAGGAACTCTGAGCTAATTTTTCTACAATTAGACTCTTCCACCTGAGAGTGACAGGAAACAGTGACACCCGAACAGTGTTTCTCATGTCCAGTCAACTCCACACGAACTCCTTTTGATCATTGTCAATGCAGAAAACCCTGTTTACAGTTTTGATATGTGTTTGCAAACAATAATTTTTTTAAGGTCTCTGTACCATCAAACTTCTCTGCTAATGCTAATCTGAGTTTGGGCTACTCTCTGTGCTATCATCCCACCTCGGCGCCACCTCAAATTATGAGGCATTAGAGCCTAGAAGGAAGATCGCAACCTGGATTCCTGGCATGGTCATTTGACAGAAATGTTCATGCTCCTGGGAGATCTAATGCTGCCACTGAGCTGGCAGGAGGCAGAGCCCAGGCGGTGATGCTGGCTGCGGGTGGCAACGATGGGTCCTCACACAGCTTAGCTTCCTTACCTACCACTTGCCAGTCTGCGGCCTAGGGTAGAGGGGGTGGACGCCCCTGTGTAGATGATAAAGCTGAAGAAACACCCTTCATACAAACAATGTACTTCATATAATAGATTATTTAATATGAGTGATATGTACACATTTTGATTGAGAAATATTAATCAACTGACAAGAGCAGGAGAGGATAATATAAGGAAGATAGATGGTGGTGAGTGACAACAGGAGATAATTAACAAACGTTCAAGGAAGGGCCAAAAGGGATCCACAAAATATTGACCAGGATGAAGAAATAAATGATCCACACACTGAAACACCATATTACTCGTCGTAAAAAGAAGATTTATTGAAGATTTTAGATAGGGCATAATAAGCATATTATTTAAAAATAAACTTTTTCAGGTTGCAAACAGGCCATTAATCCCTATCAGGTAAAGAAAAGCAACATCTTCTTACACCAGAAAGAAAGTAATAGAAAGCCTGTAGCATTTAGCAGTCAAAATAAGAAGGCAATAAAAAGTTTTCTACCAGCAAAGTTTCCCATAGTGTATTGTATGTACATATCTTCTTCTATTATTAAGGATACAATGAGGAGTAACAGAAAAAAAAAACACAAGACCTCAGAAAGAAATCCCAGAGGCCTTTGGTCTGCAAGCACGTGTTCCAATCTGCTCATCCTTTAAAAGCAAACCAGAAGAAATATTTAGGGAAAAGATTTTGGGCAAGCCAGATGAAATACTCAGGGAAAATATCAATATGGCTTAAGCAGTATTACTTTGAGAAAGTCACACACACACACATGCACACACACACATACACACACACACACACACACACACACACACACTTTTACAGAAAATGTTGTGTATTAACGTTAGGCACAGTTCTAGACATTTTGAGTGTACTAACTAACTTAGACCACAATAACCCTGAAAAGGTTACACTACTACTATTAACTTCTTTAGATCAAGAAAATAAATTTGTTGAATTAATAGGTAGTTAAGTTTGTGTTTGAAATTGGTCAGTCTCTTTCCAGGAAAGCTGTAGAAAATATAAATAAGAAACCAAAACTAAAAAACAAATAAATAAAAATTAAGAATTATAAAAGGCAGAAAAATGCGTTCATTGGACACCATGTGATTTTCCAATAAACAGTATTTCCAGTTCAGAAACCCCATGTATTTTAACTTTTAAGAATTTATAAGAACACTTATTGTCACTTATACAACTTGTCACAGAAAGAGTTTGCACTTCTTTAGAGCAAAGTCATGAGACCGAACACACCAATGTGTATTTCAAGATTCTCCGCTCCTCTGTGTCTTGGGCAGGCCAGGAAAGAACAAGTAACTTGTGCTTGTAAGCATTTTTTTTCTCCTTTCTCATCTTTCTACTTTCCGAAAAGATGCTCTGTCTCTCCCTGCCATCTTCCCAAGTTGGAACAATCTCTCCATCTTAAGGAAGGTTTGTCGTTGTTCTTCTCCATCTGGGCTGACTTTGCTCACAGTGATTTTTTCTTTTCCAGTTCTTCCTTTATTAGCAGTAAAGTGCACACCTCAATCTTCTGTGTGCGTATGTGTGTCCATATGCTTCTCTCCTTTATTTAACCACAGATCTCAGTGTGACAAAAAACTAATAATCATTCAGAATCACCATCTTGTCACAGTATGATACAGAAGTCCAAATATGAAATTCAAATATAAAAATAAAATATTAAAGTCAAATGCGAGATGTTTAAAGTTGAAACAAGGTAGGCTAGGTGTAAGGAAAAGTAAAGTTGGTGATTTTTTATCCCCAAAAACTAAAATCAAAAGTTTGTATCGATAAATAATGCCAAATGCCTTATGCCTTAAGTCAGCCTTAATCAGTATTCCTCACTTCAAGCCTATTCAGAGACCCGCTTTTAGAAGGACTTCCTATATCAGAGTATTCTGCATCTTCCAGAGTTCCTGCATCAGCCTGATTCCGTGCTGTCCCTGAGGCTGACATAATTGTAATTTGCTCAGGTCTGCCAAGTTAGTTACTACTCAGTCTTCTCCTTTCCAGCTTTCCAAATACTGTTTCTCACCTCTCCCCTCAGGTTCCCTTTGCGTTTCTAGGCTTTTATCTTCATGAAAAATCGTGTTATCATCATTTTCTTGGTAACTTGAAGAGAATGAAGGAAAACAAGTGTAGTTGGGTAACCATGTTCGACTTGAAATCCTGCCATTCGTTCCCAGATGGTTTGTATCTGTGGTTTAGAAGCTGTCTGGACTACACAACACAGTTATGGTCTTTTCTCAATTTCCCTGCTATCCAGCTGCGATCGCCTGACCCATCCACCCAGTCCTGGTCCTGTCAGTGAATACTTGCTCTGCGCACAACTGTCCACCTGCACATCCCTATTTTCTCTTTCCTTTCACCCAAGAGGGGGAAATGGCGTAGGCTCTACAAACAGGCATATGAGTCAACGGACAACCAACACAAGCAGCTCAGAAGTTACTCTTTTCCCACGAGAAACCTCGGCTTATGTCTATAATAACTACCATGCATAACTCGTCTTTCTATTTTTTTCTTTTCAATTTCTCCCATCCTAATTAATTCCACAAATTACTAATCTCTTCAAACCTTATTATCTCTCTCCAGTTGCTGGATTGACATAGACCGTGTTTATCTTGCAGAGAATGTTTTCAGAAAAAAACAGAGCCAATTTTTCAAAACTAAATTATCTTTCCCCCCTTCCTGATTTCCACATGTAATACTTCTCCATAATGACATTATTTAATCTTTCAGCAGCACTTAACAAAACCACCTTTCTTTGATTTTTGAGACTCTGAGCCCTTGATTTCGGTGAAATCTCTTCTAACCTCTAGAATTTCTCTTTGACTGCCAGTCACAGTGGTTTCCCTCATTGGCCAATAACATTGGGATAGCTCAGGGTTGCTTCCCGTGGATCTCACCAATCTTACATTTTCGACCTCACAACAATCTCATCTGCTTCACTGATGACTTAACACCCAACTCTCAGTCTCCACGAAGTGCTCCTAAATTCTAGACCCACGTGGGGTGCGGCATCATCCCCGACCTTTTACTCCTCGATTACCATTATCTCCCATCCTATTAGTTACCATGAACTTCTATGGGTTTCATCTGATCTCGTCTCCACAAAGCTGAAAAAAGGATCATTCGAATCTACCCATAGTGCCCTTTGCTTTTCTTTATTTCAAAATGACGTTCCCAAGTCCTACACAGGTCCTCCTGATCGGTCTTCTGATGTGGTTCTGGTCGTATTCTTTCCTCCATCCTTCAGTTCTTCTCGCTGTCACCATTCAAGATTTCTTTAAATATCTCAAAGTCACTCCCAACCTATCAAACTCAGTGTGGGAGTACTGGGCTGCCCAAATTCCACTTAAGGAATGAAAGCCTTGTCACTCTAACTTCTGTGGTTGACAGCAACAGGCGGTGCTCAACTGTCAGCTCTCTTTGAAAACTGGACAAAAAGGAGATTACCTCCCAGAAAGCTGTATCCACATTGGAGCTGGATGAGGAGAGCAGGATGCATTTCATGACTCATTGTGAAGGGGGGAAAGCTTGGCTTTCTAGTCTCAGCTTGAGACAATTTTGAAGGATCTTTGTACCATCAGAGCTCCCATAAAAGCTTACACTGCAAATCCGTATTACTTTTGCTTCAGCTGTTTCTGCCTGTCTTTGCCTCTTCCCTTCAACAGGGACATCAAGGGCAAGAACACTTTCCAATAAACTAAGCAAAGTTCATTAGTCATGCAACCTGTGACACTTCGTGTCAACATTACTTTGGACATTCTCTCCTACATCCTCCTGTTTTCTACTGACTTGTCACTGTATGGGGCATTTTTCATGGAGACAGCCCCATGTTCTCTGCCTGGGGTACATTTCCACGTGTTGCACACTGCACACTCTCTGCCTCTCTAGCCCTCATACCTGGCATAGACTGAACTGTCCTCAACCAGATTTGGCCCCTGCATCCTTCCGCCACAGTGGTAACCTTTGCCAGTTTTATTTTTCTAGTACATGGGACCTACTTCTGATTTTTACCCTACTGCTCCATTTTCTCTTCCTTTTATTCTTTAGTTCTTTCAACTAACTCTTATGCATCTTTCTCATCTTGGCTTAACTCACACCACATAAGATTTCCTCCATCCCACCAGCAAACGGTCACTTCATGCTAAGTGTAAACAACAGGATGCTACTCCTGCAGTGTGCAAGAATGAAGGAATGACATGCCTTTCTTTCACATTAATTTTAAGTCCTAACACAGTGTCCCACACTCGGTGGCTACTGAGCTGCTTTTAAGAGAATGATTGATTATTTTGGACTTTATCTTGCCACCCACATCTACATTGTTTTACTGTGTGACACTTGACTCTCAGAATGGGTGACCCCCCCCTCAGAGTTCCATCTCTGTCCTTTAGTATCATTCATACTCAGGATTGTACCGTCTTTATTAATGAATGTTAAAAATGGAGATGGGAGTGGAACCGTGTGTTAGAACTGATATTTTTAAATAGAGAAGAATATCTGTCCAGTTCACAGGTAATTGACACAGGCAATGTAATTTTAGCATGGAGTTGTTCATACAGAGGCTAAAAAAAGCATCTGCTGCCATGTTTCACATAGTTATTATTTCATTTTATTTGTTTATTCATTTATTATTTTAATATATTTTTTACACAGTATCTCACTCTGTAGTCCAAGCTAGTCCTGAACTCACTATGTAGCCCGTGCTGGCCTTGAACTCACAGCAATCCCCCTGCCTCCACCTCTCAAGTGCTAGAGTTACAGGTGTGCACAATCACCTAGTTGGTATGTGGATTGGAGAATCAAACCTGGGGCCCCACAACTTCTAGTCAAGTCTCTAACCACTGAGCAGCTGCCCCAGCCTCTCATGTGGTTTATATATTATGCCACGAAATTGTTCATGGCATGACTGTTTTCTATTTTAGTTGGAAAAAAATTGTCACATTTCTGACTTGATATTAGTGTAAATCTTAAGAACTTTAATGTTTGTCTTTTCTAAAATTTCACCACTTAGTCACAAAAAAGAGGCCTAAACTTCCCTAAAGTTTTTGATTTTAGTAGTATATTTTGAAATTCCATAATTGGTATTATAACCTCAATTTGTTTACATTTGCACATATTTTTAGAGTAGCTTTAGTTCAGTTTTTGTTTCTATTTAATGATATTTACAATCCAAGACATTGAGGACATTCAAATCTAGAAAATTTCATTCAATGTCTTAACGTAAAAACTGCACCAATGGCTCTATTGTATACTTGTAAATAATGTTTGAGGCTCATTGTACTATTTTTAAAAATTTTACTTACTGTAACTCCCCTGGGAGTAATTGGGCTTTTATGTCCTGTTGACACCAAGTTTGATTTACTACAGTCAATGGATTTTGAAGGAAACTTTTAAGATTCAATGTTTTATTTATCCCTCCTCCCCTTTTATTTCTTTCTAATACAAGATATTCAGAATTTTATTTAAGACTAGATACTGGAAAAGGTAATTCTAATAAGTATATTAAACACGTATGGATGGTTTCTTTTATATTTATATATGCACAAAATTAGAGAACTATCTTGTATCTTGGTACACGTGTCTATCAGCATATAAACAAATTTTGCTATACACAGAAGCAAGCCAACCAAATACCACGGAACAACATAGCTTAGACTAAAACCTGACATAAACAGAGCTTCTTAATATCTGGTGTGTATTTTGTGCTGAACTTTAAGCTTGTAGACTATTTAAGTGAGTATATAAAGTGGCTGCCCTTACAGATTTAGGGAGGACCAATATGAGGCAGACTCTTACAGATCTGAGGAAGCCCATTCCATTTGGAGTGAAGCACTGCTTTGTGAGAAGCTACTCAGTTAAACTGCTTGTCAAGAGTCATGACGGTCTGCAGAGAAAAACATTCTACAGTCTTTCTATCAGCTCACTTACGGTCACCTGCTTGGCTATTGTCACCTTTTGCCAGACAGTGATATTGAAAATGCCGGGGAGAGTCTATATGCTTTGAAAAGATTATGACTAGACATTGTACTTTGATTTTACCCCCAAAATGCATAAAAATATCATTAATAGGGTTGTTTTCATTTCTGTAAGCACTATTCTGAAGCTCAAGTTTTGCCAACAATTCTGGGTTAAATAAAGGATGAAATCAGGTTTGATCTTTAGTTTCTGAGGCAGTATTGACTATAGTTAAGAAGAGTAAATTTGCTGCTGGATAAATGTGTTCTGGGAGTTATGGTGCTAAATCCACAGGAGAAGGGTCCTTTTGGCACATGTCTCGTGGATTTTACTCACCAGAGACAGTGCTATGTGGATTTGAGCTGTTAATATCACCTCTGAAAAACTCATTTTTCTCTCTTAGAGAACTGGTACCTTATGTTTATATCTTAGAAGGCTTTAAGTTCTAGTCTCAAATCTGCATCCATACTACTCATTAAAATCCTCTGCTCAAGAGAAAAGGTCCTTTCATATTTATACTCCAGAGCAATACCAAGGGCTGGAGCAGAACTGAACTGAAGTTTTTCTCTATTATCCAGTACTCACACAAGATCTCCTAAAGCCCTATAGTAATAAAGGTAAATGGATAAAATTACATTCTTGCCAACCACAGAAAGCTTAAGGA
Source organism: Ctenodactylus gundi (assembly GCA_004027205.1). Taxonomy (NCBI): domain Eukaryota; kingdom Metazoa; phylum Chordata; class Mammalia; order Rodentia; family Ctenodactylidae; genus Ctenodactylus; species Ctenodactylus gundi. Next base: position 1,105,075 of record PVKB01000051.1, read on the forward strand.
GTCCTTGGTTCATTTTTTTTCTAATTACATATAGCTAATAAAGCCTAAAAGAGTTAACTTCACCTAAGCAAAGCCATGCAGTAAGCTCCAACTTTTCTGGTAGTGTGGAAAGGATTAATTGAAGGTCATTCTCCTAAGGACAGGCCAGGGAGAAGGGAGAACACTTGTTCTACAGCAGAAGGGTGGGGACAGCTTTGAAATGGCAGCAGGAAGACAGCAGGCAGCCCCTCTCCCGGCGCCTGAGTCCTTCCAAGGCCATGGACCAGACCCAGTCCCAGAATCATAAACAATCTGTCATATAAGGTAAGCCACACCATGATCCATTTAAAAATATTTGAGCTGAGTATGTTGTTCAGTGGTAGAAGGGGCTCAGTGCAACCTTCAGTACCACGATACAATAGTGTTTATCAATCCTGTTAGCATATTTCATTCTTTGATGGTAAGTTTTTTAATTACTTCACTTTAAATGCTTAAAAATTAATCTCCGAATTCTCCTTAAGCTTTAAAAACTGGTCTTTTCAGGGAGACTGTTGACTGTGGTGACTGTGTTTCCACTGAAATATGTCCAGAAATTTCTCTATTACTTTATATATGTAAAGTATACTACCTGTTTATCTTTATGTCTATGTAAATGGTATGAGATAAATTAATCAGCTTGAAATACTAAGAGGATCTTACTAATGTACTGACAATACATGTCTGGTTTTTTGGTCTATATTTTTATGATACCCAGGCTTTAAATCTCTAGTTTGTTCCTGTGTAAAACTGTGAAATTCTCTTTCCCTTTGGGAAAAACATTTTATATGTTATATTTTACATATTAAAAAGTTTTAAATCTCTACAAAGCTTTTAACAAAAAATTATTTTAAATATTTAAATGTGCCTTCTGAGACTCCTATAATAGGCTAAATAGGGTAATGCATAAGCCATAGTCTTGTGTACAGCAGGTGAAGACACCAGTTGGCCAGATGCTCCCAGCTCAAAAACCATTTTTTTGTTAAATGAGATCATATACATATATCTTATATGTTATTGAGCTACAAGAGGGTTATTGTCACAAAAAGGGAGATAATTTTCAAATTAAGTATGAGGTTTAGGAAATGGACTGTATTTTTCACATGTATTTTTAGATAAAATAATAAATACGCTTTCTCTTTGCCTCTATTGTTTAATCCTTAGCCTAGCCAATTCAAAGAATGTGCTATGACACTTCTACTGATTGTCAGTCTGACTGAGAGGCTGGTGCACCCACTCCCGTTCTGCTGGATGTAATGGAATGGGGAGCTCTTGATTGTTTCCAAGTAAGTGATTGCAGCAGTAGCCTCTGAAATATTGCATAATTGAAACACTGACTGTACACTGCTTCATGCAGGCACACTTGAAAATAAAAATCCTTTTAAAACTGAAAAGTGTATTTCCTGATCTCCTCCCTTGCAGTCATCTTGAATAATTATGATTATTATATTTTAGCAATTACAGAACTTTTAAAGTAGATTGTGCTTAAGCCAAGAACTATTATTACCACCATACTTGGAATTAAGATTCGAGCACAAAAGATGTTATCAGTGAAATCTGCCAGCCACTCTCTCCTCTGTTAATCAGAACACTGGAAAATGAAAGGTCAAGTCCCACAACTATATATACCGAGCAGCAGTTTAACACAGTAAGAGACACCAGAGCCACTATTACGAGCTGGACACCGAGACTGCAACCCAAAAATCCAGCACCCCTGGAAATGTGAAAGGGACCCCTTCTGAATTTAATTAAAATTCTACCTGAAGGTGCTATGGGTAATGAACCAAAACCACGGCAATGATCGTTGGCTTTTCATATGTGGATGATGGAGAAAAGCTATCATTCAGAAAAAGATAATGCATTCACAAGATAATACTGTGGAGCACGTTTTTACTGAATAAATTGTGGAAGTCTTTTTGCCATTCCCTGAATGCCTTTTCCCAGTACAGATGTACTTGGTAACTTTGGTATGTTTTTCATTGTTTCAAGTCTATGTTTTCCAAATATTTTTGTGGCATTCAACAGTGAACATATATATTCTGGACTTTTAATTATAATATATTTTAATGTATGTTTAACAACTTACATCTGCAGGCTCTTCTCATGAATAATGCTCTTGACTTCTTACTTACAACTGTTATGGTGGTACTTTTAAAAACATTTCCACGTAACTAACAATAGCTATCTGGTAGCAGCTTGTTAGAAAATCACAGTAAAATGTAATTCCCTATAATAATATATGTTCATAAATTATAAGAGTTAGAGAATAACTTTAAAATTAATCTTTTAATGGTTAGAGAATAACTTTAAAAATTAATTCCTTTGACAAATTACCTTGTACATAATCCGTTATACATAAGAACTTTAATATATTGAGGCAATTTATTAATACTTTAAATGAATTGTCAGCTAAACCACCTGCTAACAAAAGTAGCAATCGATGTTGCCTGTATACCAGTAAATAGAAGGGTAACAGAAGTCACATATGACACACAGCCAATATCACACTAAATGAGAAAAAACTGAAAACATTCCCTCTAAAATTAGAAGTAAGACAAAGGATATCTATTCTCACCACACCTGTTCAATATAGTAAGGAAATCTTTGCCAGAGTAATCAGGAAAGAGAGAAATAAAATGGACACAAAGAGGAAAAATAAAAAGTTAAATAATCTTTATTTGCAGAAGATACAACTCTTCACTTAAAAAACAACAACAACAAAGCTCACTCTGAGGGCTAATAAACACATTCAGCAAAGTTGCAGGATATAAAATCAATACACAAAAATCAATAATGTTTCTGTACACCAATAATGAATCTACCAAAAAGAAATCAGGAAAGCAATACCATTCATGGTAGCTTCAAAAAAATTAAGTACTAGGAATCAACCTAACCAGAGACATAAAAGACTTTCATAGCACTCCCTTTAAAAATAGCATTCTTCAGAGAGCAAACACAAAAACAACAACCTAAAATTATACAGAAGCAGACGAGACCCAAAAGTGCCTAAGCAATATTAAGGAAAAAAAAAAAGGAAAGTGGGGGGAAATCACAGTTCTTAATTTCAAGCTCCAATTTATACTACAAAGTTCTAGGGAAAAAAAGCACTATATTTGCACAAAAATAAAAGTGTAGATCAATGGAATAGAAGATGCAGAAACTATTTCATGAACCTCCAGCCATCTGATTTTCAGCAAATGGCCAAAAATACATGCTGGAGAAAAGATAAGTACTGTAACGCACTGTGCTGGAAAAACTGGCTATCCTCCTGCAGGTGTCCTAAAGATCTCATGGAAAGCAAATGTAATAAGTATGTTTTGCGAATGTACACTAATTAAAACAAACAAACAGAATAAAGTAAGAAACTAAGAGCAACTAGAAAATAGAATAATATGGACTGAAAAAATAAACGTTTTGTAACTCAGAGTGCTAGAATTCAGAAATAGAAAATGAAAACATGGGTAGGGGTGCCTCCTTCCAGGAAGCAAAGAGAGACGGATGAGCACCTCTTCTTGGCTTAGAGAGGATTCTTCTCGTTGACATGGCATTCTCCCTGCATGTGTGCCCTCTCCCTGTTTTACTTTTATAAAAGATTTCAAGCATGAATTAGGACACTCCCTGATGATCTCATTGTAACTTGCTTTACATCTAGAAAGATAGATCCTGTCTCCTCATGAACTTTGAACTTTAAGTTTGAACAGCACAGAAACTAAACCATGACAATGATGTTTCTTTTTTCTTTTCAATAGTTTCAAAATCTTGACTGAGAATAGGAGAATTCCTTTAAATAATTAATTGCTATTTTCCTATGTTAAAAATATGATAGAAGAATAAGCAGCATTAATGTAAATCTACTAATCCCTTCACTTCAAGGCTCTCTCTTTTACATTCTACTTGGAATGATACACAATAAACTTTCTTTATATTTTATCTGCTTTGTAACATTTTTACTGTTAACAACATGTCCAAAATGCCAAAAAAGTATAGTCATTAAAATATACATAACATCAATGACAAAAATGCTTTAATATATCTGAGAATTCTGGAAATCTCTACAAGACAAAGACTTTTTGATATGACCAGCTTATTTGCTTTTTACATGTTATCAAAACAAAGGTACAAATTGGCCAGCCCTATATTTGCTTTAAAAGTCAGCATATAAACATGCTACCTACCATACGCTTTAATTCCAGCCCGCTGGGAGGCTCAGAGAGAGTGATCACAAATTCAGTCCCAGTCCCAAAAATTTAGCAATTTAGTAGTGATTAGTGAGAACCAAACTCAAAAAAAAAAAAAAGTAAGCTTGGGATGGGGAAGTAACTCAATGAAACAGAGAGAGGGAGAGAGAGAGAGACAGAGAGAGACAGAGAGAGACAGGCAGACAGACAGAGAATAAAGAATCAAAATGTACTAATAATACCATATGAATAAAATTTTGAAAATTATTAAATGATACTAAAGCACAGTAAAATAAACATTATCTTTAGGGGCCACTGTTCTTGACAACACCTCTTATAATGTGAGCCAGTGGGAATTTATAATTAAAATGTAGCATGGATAGTATGTAGAAAATTACTGAAAGCCAACGTTATAAGTATGGGGGTACCAGAGTGATAGCCATCTGAAATATAGGAGGAGTGGGAATCAACCTGATCCGATGGAGAGCTTGAGGAGATAGCCTGGGCGGGCATTCTGGATAAACCTGACCTTACTGTGTTCTTGGCGACCACCAGATTTCCTAAGAAATGCATAGATGAACCAACAAAAGGTTCAGAGCCCAAGTAAAGTCTGATACAGCAAAGAATCTTTGTCACTGGATTCAGAAGTTGGATAAAATGGATAACTGGAACAGCACGGTAAAGTGGACTTGTGTGCTGTAACAATGGTTCTGATTTTCGTGTGAGTTTTAGTTTTCATTTCTGGAAACTTTCATTTATTTAGTTTCTATGCCTTACATGATTTGGAATGCCTATAGTATTTAAAGCAATATTTGGAAATAGTATAGCATTGTATTTAAGGTTTCAGAGCCTAGGAGTAGATCAATATTCAATTCCTGCTTCCATTACCTAATATGACCTGGATCAAGTCCTTTAACTCTTCAGAACTTCAGTTCTATGTAAATTTAAGTACTCATATACGCAAAATATTTGGAAAAGTTTTAGTTTCTAATAAAAGCCAAATAGATACTGTTTTATCTTTAAACATTTTTTACATATTTTCTATGTTTTCACTTCTTTTTTCAATTTTGTCAAAAAAATAAAACACAAAATTGCATTGCGGTGGTATGAAGCTAAAGGCATTTCACATGAACGTTACTTTGGAGATAGCGTTGAGGATACATTTTTCTGGAAATAACAAAAAATAGCACAAAATGATAAGAATTAGTTGCCCTTAGGGAGAAGGTTCCTTATATGAGATTTAATTTTTTTTTTGAACGAGAGCAGCTATAAAACAGAAAAGAAAACCTTTTATTACAGCTTAGTGTCCACAATATGTGGCAAGAAACAAGGTCAAGTTTTCTCTTAAAGAGAAAACATAGGCTATAAATGCTGTAGTTTATTGAAAAGATAAGAACTTTGCCAGAAAGAGGTTTTATACCTTTCATATAAGTATCACTTGTTTTATTTTAAACCTATTCTGTTGTAGCTGCTATGAATGTTAAAGACATGACATGAATGTAAAGACTTTAAAAGCTTTGAAAATACAAGATCAGGGCTGGTTAGAATCAACACACTAGATCACATTTTCAATGTGTAGTGATGTTTATGGTAGAAGTGGCATTTGGGCACAGGATCAGAAGCATTATTTCAAAAAAACAGTGAAAATAAAGCTAGATAACAAAATTAAAGTTACCTATCAATAAATCTAAGAGAGTGGCAAATAATGTTTTCTATCTTGAATAATTAAAATAGAATGCAATGAAGTTCAAAAAAATTATCTCAACTCCTGTTGGCAAGGCATGACAAAGTAGCACAACCGAAGATTTCATACTTGGATGGTACACCCTTCTCACTCCTCCAATGATACCAATAGACTCTCTGAATGCAAAAATGTGTAGTCACCCTCGCTATCAAAGTTGATGTTTTCATTTCCGTAACAATTGTTGTTTGTTGATGAAAGCCCACAGACTTTTAGGTTTCTCTTGTATTATAAATATAAAATATATGCAAACACTACACAGGTAGAGTCTTGCCTCAGCCCTAACTGATTTATATTTGGACCAATAAGTATCTTGGAGCTCTATGCTTCAGCAAAACAAGTTCAAGGCCAAGATGATTAGGAAAAGCAGCTGCATCAGAGTTAACAGGTAGAAGCATAGTACATGGCTTTGAATTTATAAATTACTAAGAGGATATTTGCAGACAAGTTGCAATTCTGACATCCCATTAATTGTGATATAAATCTATAAGAGCATATTATCTTAGATGATTTGCATTGATTAATACTCTGTCACAAACAAGGTCATGATTTATTTCAGTTTATTTCATCATGTGTTGTTTATCAACTACTTCAATTTGGTAAGGAAAAAATCTTTTAATGTGCAAAAATGGTTTTAATTGCTGACATTTTTACATACTCATCTTCTTATTCCTTTTTAGTGACAGTGTTAGTAAGTTTTCTGTTAATATAACAAAATGAATGAGCTAATTTACTCTTAGAGAAAAAGTTTGGTTTTGTCTTACAATTTCAGAATTTCTTGCTAACGATCCATTGGCCCTGCTGCTTTGGACGTGTACACATTAGCAGCACTTCATAAGTGTGTGGTGAAGCAAAAGTGCCCACCTCATGGGAGCCAGAGGACAAGAGACCAAATGGAAGAGGCCAGGGTCCCAGAATTCCCTTCACAGGCCCACCGCAGTGACTACCCATCTGCCAAGACATGTTATCTCCCAAGTGCTTCTCCATCTCGCAATAGTCCACTGGGGCATGAGCACATACAACTTTGAAGGACACTTAAGATTCAAACCTTAGAAGAACATATTTCTTGAAAGTCAGCTATCAATACAAATAAAAATCCTGTCATTAGCATCAAAATGTATGGGATCACAGGACTCCATTAAGTGAAATGACAGACACATGAAGTTCACATGTCTACCATGTTTTCTCCATGCACTGATCTGTGGATAGATATATAGGCAGCTTCTAAGATATAACTATGAGGAGTTGTGATTCTATGAATTTGGATATGTGTGTATGTCTGTTAAATGATAACTTCAACTCTTGGAAAGATAACCAAATAGGGCTTCTATTTTAATGTCTAGATTTTTGATCCACTTTGGCCTGATTTTAGTGCAGGTTGAAAAATGTGGGTCTAGATCCATTCTTCTGCATGTGGATAACCAGTTCTCTCGGCACTATTTATTTAACAGGCTTTCTTTTCTCCACTGCATGTTTTTGGCCCTTTTGTCAAAGACCAGATAGCTGAGAGGGTTCAGCGCTGCCTCTGCCTCCTCAGCTCTGTTCCGCTGATCTATCATTTTTTGTGTCAATACCCTCTTTTTATAGTCACTGTTGCTTTTTAACATAACTTGTTACACAAAATCATGATGCATCCTGTTTTTTTTTTGTCTTATTGTTCAGAATTGCTTTGTCTATTCTGAGTCTATTCTGGTGCCATGTGAATATTAATATTTTTTCTAGTTATTTCTTTGAGGCTACTTTCAGTAGAATGTTTTTCAACTCTTTCTCAGTGACTTCACTGTCAGTACACAAAAATGCTATTGAGTTTTATGTATTAACTTTGGCTAAATTTGTGCATTAGTTCTTAGAGTTTTCTGGTGGCTTTAAAAATATGTATTTATGTCTTTATTTTGGTCTTCTACATCAAGAATTATACCAGGTGCTAATAAGAATAGTTTTATTTCTTCCTTCTGTATATGTTCCTTTATTTCATTAGTTTGCCTAATTTCTCTGACTAAGGTTTTGGGTACTAAATTGAATAAGAATGATGACAGTGGACAGCCTTGTGTTGTTCTTGACTTTAGGAGAAATGCTAAATTTTTCCATTTTCAGTATCATGCTAGCATAGGTCTGGCATAAATGCCTTTTACCAGCTTAAGATAAGGTCTTTTCTACCTATTTTCATCAGGGTTTTTTTTTTATCATGAATGAATGTTGGAATTTGTCAAAGTCGTTTGCTGCATCTATTGAGACAGCTCTGTGCTTCCTGTCATTGCTCTGGATTGTGTGCTATGTTACTTCAAATGATCTATGTACATTTTACCATTCTTGCAAATTGAAACACTAGATATCAGTTAAGTCCTTTTGGTTCGTTTTGTGGGTCTTTTGTTAAACTTTTGTCTATTTATTTGTGAGTGGCATATGGAAGTCCCCTACTATGATTGCATTTGGTCCTATTTTTCCTTTATGTTCAGAAGTTTTTGTTTTGCAAAATTACTGCACCAATATTGGGTGTATGCATATGGATAACAGTAAATTCTTCCTGATTTTTTCCTGTACCAGTATACTATGTTGATCTTTGTCTCTGTTGTATCTGAGAACAACAACTACATCTGATTTCAGCACTTTAAGTTTCATGGAGTATTAATCTCCATCCATTTACTTTCATTCTATTTTTTTTTTTTTTTTTTTGGTGCTCAATATGTCTCTGCAGACAACAAATTGTTATTGTTTGCTACAGTCTGTCAGTCTGTGTCTTCTGACTAGAGATTTAAGAACATTAACATTGAGAGTTATTGCTGCAATATATTTACTTACATATATACTGTCATTTTCTTGCTATTTCAGTGTTGATTATTTGTTGTTTTTTTTAATTATTCTGCTCATTTTGATGTTTCTTTTTCTTTTGAGTTCTTCGGTGTGACTAATCTCCCGTTCCTAGCTAACATTCCCTTCAATACTTTCTGCAAATCTGGTCTAGCGGTCATTAATTTATTTAGGTTTTCTTTGTTATGGAAAATTTTTAGTCCTCCCTCAATTTTGAAGATAGCTTTGTCAGATATAACAGTCTGAGTTGACACTTGCTTTGTTTTAGACCTTGAAAGATTTCACTCCACGATCACCTTGACTTTAGTTTTTATACTGAGAAATCTTCAGTTATTCTGCGGGGTTTGTCTTTGTAAGTCGCTTTTTGCTTTTTCTCATGTAGCTTTTATTATTCTCTCTTTGTGTTGAATTTCTGAGAATTTGATTATGATGTGTTGTGCAGAGGCTCTCTTCTGGTCAAGGTGATTTGCTGCTGTGCATGTTTCTTGTACCTCAGTGTTAACATCTATTTCTATGCATGTGAAATTTTCTGCCATAATTTCAGTGAATACGGTCTATGATCCTTTTTGCTGGTCTCTTTTTGTCTTTAAATCCCACATTTCTGAGGTCAGCTCTCTTTGAGTCATCCACCAGCTTTTGTGTGCAGCTGCTTTGTCGTCTTATGGCTGCTAGAGCATCACTGAATATAAGGCCAAGTTCACCAAACTGACCTTCATGGTCCAGCACTCTCGTCTCACCATGTTCTAGCTGGTTTTCCATACATTCAATTGGCTATATTTATATCCTGAATTTCCGCTGGATATCTTTCCAGATTTTCTACTTCTGTACTGCTTTTTCCTGTCTTGTATTGCCTCATTTACCGCACTCATTTTTATGTTTGTGTCTTCTATTAAATCATTAAATTTTCTGTTTGTTCAGTGAATTCCTCTTTGAGCTCTCAAAATATCTCTCGTATATGTTTAAATAAGTCGCGTTTGAACTGACTGACAACTGGTCCTTTTTTCACTTCCTTTTCAATAATTTCCATTATTTCAGGGCTCACGGTTTCAGCTTGTGGAGAGTTGGACACTTCTGCAGGTGTCTTCTTGCCCTGTTCTGCCATCATCCTATTGCTGAGGCTTGTAGATCAGTTAGCTCCCCTCTTGCCAGGAAAACTATCTTCACTGTGGATATTTCTCCCATAAGATTGTGTCTACCTTCCTTTAGTGTTTGAGTTTGTTTATATTTTGCTCTTTGTGTCTGTTTTTGGCTTACTCGACTACTAAGTTTGAGGCTTTTCTTGGTGACTCACCTTCTACTGTTTTCTCAGGACCCCTACAGTTTTCAGTGAGGGAAAACTGAATTATAATAATGTAGATGACTCAATAAACCAAGATACAGGCACAGAATAAAAAACAAGATCAACCTTAATTCCACCACTAAAAATGATGAATGAAATTTGCAGTTATGTTGTAAGACTAGACAATCAATACCAAGTATTATAACCAGTTAAACACAACTATTCTACCTTCACTGTTATAAATGCAGTACACAGTACCAATGCAACTACTTAAATAAAACAAATATTTACTCACCAGAAGAATATATTAAAGGCAACATTATATCACTGTCAATAATAAAAGAGAAATCTATATTATTCTCAGAGGCTAAACTAAATAGCTAAAAGTTATTAACTCATAATAGGCTCCAACCACTACACAACCATCGGTAGCAATGATGTAACCTAAGACAAACCAGTTACCACCATGCCGTAATAAGCAATTAAATTATCCAACATTATACATTCCACTCTTAACACTGGAAATATGATCTATACTACTAATGGAGGTTTCTATACAAACCATATAACTTATTAGAAAGATCTATTGTAGGCAACATTATACCGCTTTTAATAATAGAAAAGAAACATGCATTAATGCCCTACATGTACCCAAATTACAAAAAGTTATTAACTCTTAATATGCTAAGCCATATAGCCATAAGTTATTAATGTTTAACAGCACAATTAATAAGAATGTTGGAGGTAGAAAAAAGGAGGTCTGAGACCAAAGGTTTAGAGATGGAAGAGCTAACAGAGGAGTGGATAGGACAGAGAAAACCTAGACAAAACACCAGCCAAAGACCAGAGAAAAGTATAATTAGGTAAAAGTAACACAAAGAAAGAAGAAGCAGAGAATGTAATGAAATAATAATAATAATAACAATAATAAAGACAGAATAACACCAGACTCTATAAAATGGCTATTCAAGAAAAGCAAAAAGGAAAACTTGGGGAAAAAAATTATAAGCAGTAACAATCAAACAAAAAAAGCGCAAGTCTAAAACACAGAAAAAAACTGAGGTGAGCGAGTCTGAAGTTCACAGTCTTTTCCCGCGTTATTTGGTGAGAAGTCGCCTCCTTCCGGTCCTACAGCTTTGATGTCCGCTGTCTGCCACGTATGCAGAGGGTGGAGAGCAGCCGCGGACTTTCGTCTCTGCGGACCCCTGGCCAGGCCTGCTCCCCCACCCCCCCAGCGAGAGCGTCCCGCCCCCCTGCTCAAGTGCCCTCTGCAGTCACGTACTTTTTGCAGATCCCCTCTGGTGGTTAGGCTCTCTGCGCTCATACCAGGCTGGGGAGAACCAAAACCCGCTGTCTTCTGTGCCAGGAGCAGGCGCTGGGTGGGTGGGGGGGTGGGGGGGGGGTGGTTGCTGTCTAGCGATCGAGAGGCCTCAGCCGGGCACTTCCACACCAGGCCTCCGGGACACAACTGTCCAGCCTGACGTGGCTTCTCTCGGTCATAGTCTGGGGGGTAGAGGGGGACGTCTGCTATCCACTCGCTACTCTGGGAGTGCCCGAATCTTCCAGGAGGTCTGCAGCCTGTTCTCCCTTATCCACAGCTGTGTTTTTGTGGCATCTCCCTCTCTGTCACCAAGGAAGAGTCCTCAGAGTCCCTGGGATATGTCCTCGAGTGGGCTGTTTCCCAGAGCCGTTCACCCTAAGCCTCTCTCTTTGGTGGTGCTCCAGGACAGAGCAGCGGATCTAGCCTTTTCACTGCCCGAGACATCTCAGCAGCCCAGCTCAGGCTGCACGTGAGGCGTGCCGCTGGACGCTCCTCCGGAGCTCGGCTGCGGTTCAGCCCTGAGGATGCTTGTCTCTGCGCCGCCTACCTTGCTCCTGAGGCCTTGGCCAGAGGCGGTTTTCGGTCTGGCTTGCTCGCTTCGCCACGATTTCTCCACAGCCTCTGAGAGCATTCCCTCGTTCCTGCTGGCCTCCTTCGGCTCCTGGCTCGCCTCTCCGTTTGTAAGCTAAGTTGTTCAGGCGTCGTCTTCGCTTTCTCTCTACCTTCCTGCTGACTCCCAGCAGAGCCGCTAGCTAACAGGAGGTCCTGCTCCACCAGCACCCCTCTGGCTTTCTAAAATGTCAGGTTACCCTGTCTACTTTGCATGGCTGCCGTTTCTGGTACCATCTGGACATCCATTCACCTTTTCTTAAAATAAGTGGCTGAATCCTTTCTTTTTCCTTTTTGGTCAGTATATGCACATCCGTTTGTCACTTAGAATGTAAACAGTAAGGAATGTGCCCTTCCATGCTACAGGTTGAGGCCATTATTCTCAGTAAAGTGCATCACACACGAAGATTAAATATTGCATGGTTTCTCTAATATGAGAAACTTAACAGAATATAAATAAATAAGATTCAACCAGATGAGGTGTTGGGAGCCAATGGGGAAGGAGACCTCAGGAGGGGGCGAAAAATGGAGGGGAAGGAAATGTAAAGTTGATGTCCTATGTATGAGCAGAGAATTCTCAAGTTCAATGTAACTGTTAAGTATTGCAAATGTGTACTAATAAGAAATAGGGAGATAAGATCCCATGCTGCCAAAAATGTAAAAATAATAAAACAAAACAAACACACATAAAAGATCCCTTGATATTGTCAAGAGAGTAAGGGCAAGATCTAAATAAAAAGAACTACTAGCTGTTGAAATCACAAACCTTTTCAGCTGGGAATGTTTTTAATTAAAAGAACAGAAAAGTTACTGTGAAAAGAAACAAGTCCAGTCTGTATGAAAAGCTCCTAGCAACTCTCTACCTAGTTATGACTTGACATCCAACCTACGGATTCTCCTTGCCTTCTTGCCTTCATTCCTCTTTCTGATAGACTCTTACAGAAGAATTCAATTCAACATCCTTGCGGCAATCATCGTGAATTTCTCCCAGGGGATATCTTACCTCACAAAGGCCTCAGCAGCTCTGCTAGGTGTCTTGACTAGGCACTTGGTGAGGATTCCTATGTATTTATTTTTGATTCCATGAGAATTGGATCCAGTAATAACTCCGATGACTGTAACTGGTATTTTAATCTAAGACATTCTTGAAGTGTCAGTAAAGTAGAGGTGCCCCTTTTCCTCCCAGGGGTCTGAAGAATCTATTGCAAATAGAGAGATGACAGACACTGCCATTGTCACTCCATCCTCTTTTACTCCTGAAGTGATACTGCATTAATCAGTTCCTAAACTCTAAATGTCTTTCAAGTGGACATTCAGATAAACTTAAATCACAATGAGTATTAAATAGGAAGTAATTATTCGTTATAATTAACAGGAAAAAATTTATGAATATAAAATAAATCTTGATCACTAAAAATATAAACAGTCTCTTTTCTGTTTTGTATATATGGACAAAAAATATGTACATATTTCTAAGTATAACACTATGGTACATAAGAAAAATTTGTGAAAATTTGTGAAAAATTCGTTTTCTCTAGGTATTTTATTGTAAGCATTTCCACAGTTGAGTTTCAGTTAAGTAACAACATTCCTTAGTAGCAAAGCCTCTGGCAACAGGTCCTGGTACTTCTTTCAAAACCAGCAGTTGTCTCCAAAACTCTGTAGTTCATCTTAGGAAGAGCGTAGAAGGGCCTGCTTCTCTCTGGCATCTCTAGCTACATGGGGCAGTTGGTGACTCCCCTGGTTTGCCTTTCCGGTGTTACCACTGTGTCCTCTTCGGTATCCTGCTTCTAGTATTAATAATAAGGACTGTGCTGAGCATTTCTTTCAGATTTCCTAAGAGTGCACCCAAGAAACACTTTGTGTAACGATACAAAACATATTCTTACTTCCTCATGTACTTTTTATCTTGAGAAATTGAATCTTGTTCATTGATGCTGTTCTAGATCATGATTGCATTTCCTGTACTGAAAGATATGCATCTTCTGATAGAGCCCAAAGTAATCTCATGGAGATTTCTAGACAGGATTTTCATGCACGTGACAACAACCTGCTGTTATCTTCCCTGGCGCAGGCTTTCTTTCCTCCTGATGAAGTATTGTGTCCAAATGGAGTTTTAATCATATCTATGATTTTGTCATAGTTCCTCAAACTAGATATTCAAACTAACATTTATAAGCTGTGAGTTTACATACAGCCTACCTTTCAAAAAATGGCCCCACAAAGCAGTCAACAACATATGACATCTTTCTGTTTTCTAGAGGGGTGCTGTTGAGGGTCTTGGTAACTATTCCTGTACTGAGTGATGTAGCGAGTTACAGTGTCTCTTAATATTTGAAAAACCACATAAACACTAGATATAGACAATAATGGCAAAAATGCACATCAGATTGTGCACATTGTGAAATATGCCCCATGCATTTTAATTAGGTGTGCAAAATGTATTTATGAAGAAGTCTGTGCTCAGCAAGAGTGAGGATTCGTGTCTGTATGGCTCCCTGACTAATCCGGACACCTGGAGAAGGGCCTGCCACAAACCAGGACTACCTAATATAGACTTGTTAAAATGAAGAAGTAGTAGTTAACAGTATTTAATTTCCTGGAATCTTAAAACAAAAAAAAAAGGTGTTTTCCAACTCTTCTTCTCATCACCTATTATACTCTTGCTACTTGAAATGAGGTCTAGCTTTGTTTAAAGAGGCAAGGAACAACATATCCTTTCTGTATAGTCAAATACACCATAGTCATCTCAAAATATTTGTACAATGAGCCAAACACTATCTAACCCTTGATCTTTTTTATTATATTTTTGTGAAAATGCACATTTGAAAATAATAGGCAGAGAAATTGTATCCATTCTCCAAAAGACTTCCAGCTTTCCCATATTGCCACGTAAAGTGAAGAATTCATTTTTCCCCTTCAAGATATGCTATTTATTCTTTCTAATTCGACTTTTTAAAAAATAAGTCAACTGTTCCAAGATTGCTATCACATTTCTAATTAAAGTAAAATAAATAATTTATTACTTTTGAAATACCCCAAACTACTCATTGCTTCATAGTCCTACTATTAAAGTATTGCCTACATATATTCAACTTGCTATTTATATATTTATATATTGCCTGATTATTCCTATATAACATTCACACATGATAATTATCTATAGTTATCTTGAAAATTTTCCTGGTGACTTAAGGCAAGTACATTTTTTACCTTGGTATTTTACTAGATCCCTCCATAAAGAAGGTTAATTTGTTTAAACAGACATCATTTCTTTTATTTATTTATAAATTCCTTATATTTCCATTCACACTGAACATTGTTTGACTTTTCTGTAATATAACTAAACAAAACATAATTAACATAAACGATAGCAAAAAACATTAAAAATGTAACAATGAGAAACTTAAAAAGCATTCATTAAGAAAATCCACAGCCTGGAGAAATAGTACAGCAGTTAAAGCTCTTGCCTAGCAAGCACAAGGCTTTGGGTTCAATTCTCCAGTACCACATAAACTGGGCATAGTGGCACATGCATGTAATCCCAGCATTCAGGAGCCTGAAGCATGAAGATTGCCGTGAGTTCAAGACCAGCCTGCATTACACCGGTGAACCCTGGACCTAACTAGACTACCAAGTAACTAGACTCCCTCAAAAAAAAAAAGCTGAAAGAATGGCTTCGTGGTTAAAGTGCTTGCCTGGGCAAGAGTTGAGGACCTGAGTTCAGCTCCCCAGCACCAGATAAACTGGACGCGTGGTGGCGCATGTGTATAATCCCAGCACTACGGAGGCTGCAAGGCCAGCCTGGGTTGCATAGTGAGTTCAGAACCAGGTTTTATTACAGAGTGAGACCCTGTCTCAAAATAATAATAATCATCATCATCATCATCATCATCATCATCATCATCATCATCATCATCCAAGTTATTTACAGAAAGATAAAAGTCAGTCTGGGATACAATTTTTCATTTGCACCAGGAGAATATAGTACTAAAATAGTGTTAAATCTGCAGTGCTATTTTATGCAATGAAAATAGGATTTAGAATCCTGTGTGTGTTAAAGTAAGAAGACCTAATGAAGACATTTTAGTCATGCAATGGTACAGTTTTCTGTATGGTTCTGTTTCTCAGTCCACATTGTTTCATTTTCTTCCCTGGAAGCTTGCTTTCTCTATATGAATGTTTATTGTTCCTACGTGTCTTTCACTTACAAGACAGAGTGTTTCCTTAGCAATGATTCTGGGCTCACCATTTCATTTTGATATTGACAGTTCCAATTGTCAGTAGGAGCTCAGATCACCATTGTACATCTGGATTCAAATGTCTGTGGATCAGAAAAATTATTTGATTCAGACAAAAATAAAGCACAGTCTCTGGTTTCACAAACTGCAGATTAAGACCTGAAGACATTTAGCAGTAGTAAGTCCTTCTGAGCTCTGGGAGAGAGTAGACATAGCACATTAAGTTATGTGGGTAAGAAGCTCAGTGTACCTAAGAGATCCAACCACTGACAACTTCTGTAGCAGCTGGAAAACATAAACTATGGAATAAAAAGAATCAATTCTCTTGATTTACAAAAAAACCATTAGGAATGAAGGACTGTTCCTAATGTTAAATATTAAAAACATCAAACTCCAGATTTTATTATAAGTAATTCTATTGTAAAACACTCATATGTCCAGACCATACCTAAAATGTAAAAATGAACCAAGAGTAACTTTCATTCTATGCATCAATCAACTAGTTGAAGCAAAGAGAAAACTCATCCTCATATCAGTGCGGCAGCTGTGGGGTGTAAGGGATTGGAGAGAAAGTAGGTTGATGCCAAAATTCACCCTAAATGACTTCTCCAACAGTCTCTAATCACAAAAATATGTTTTTCTATCATTGACCTGGCTATTAAGTAACTTACAAATTGAAGACACACACACACACACACACACACACACACACACACACACGAGAATTCCCTAGCATTTAAAACCTTGTTCCATCTTGCCTCTTCCCACACAGAAATTCCGTTTCGTGTACTCTGATTCTGCAGCACACAAAGCTGCTCCCACCTGACATGCAAGTTCTCTTTTTCTACAAGTAAGAATAGTTTGTTTTCTTTAATTATCCAAGCAAAACTCGTGCTGATACCCCAACTCAAATTCAAATTGTGTAATGAAAATTTCTCCTGAGAACTAAAAGCTGCATCATGTTTTTTTTGTTTTTTTTGTTTTTTTTGTTTTTTTTTTTTTTTTTTTTTTCAGTTTCTGTCGTGAAGGTGATCACACTGTGAGGTTGGGACTTTACTGTCCTCTTTCTGTGGTCACATTTCCAGCATCAGTTCTGTCTTCCCGATTGTGACTAACACAAAGTATTTAAGTTGAACACTACAAAGGCATCTACTTTGATGAAAATTGTGTAACAGATATTCAGGAAATTCTTAGGAAAATCTTCCATACCTTCTTAAATTTTTAAGAAATGTTTTGATAGGTAATACTGGAAATGTTACTAGCAATATTGATGCATTATGTATAATTGATGTATTTACAATGTAAAGAAAATACCAGGGTTTCATTTTGCAAAAGCTTTATGGCCCAGAAAAATATCTAAGACCTCCAGTGGGCTCCACCTATGGAAAATAGACTCAGGTGAAAATTCTCTGACATTTAACAGCCTCAAAAACATTTCATGGCTTTATAGATACTGTGTCAAGTTAAAGATTTTCATTTTACCAAGCACAGAAAAATTGTTCAGAGATAATGATTCAGAATCCACTAAATTAAAAACTACTTTTCTTCTTGGCTATAAATAGGAGTGATATGTTAACAAAAATAGTCAATCTATTGAGGTTGAATCCACAGAAAGTAATTCTTGAATAACATCTCGTTACCCCATAAGTCTGAGTAGTAATTGCAAGAATTTGAACATATTGCATGCACAATAGTATAGTATTACTTCAAATGAATTATGCTAGTTTGCCTTAAGAATTGTAATAATGCTCAATAATAAATAATAACCTGTATGGCAAGTATAAATGGAGGTGAAATGTAGAGCAGTATTTTACCAGACTCAACTCCACAGGCTAAATTGATCTATGCTGATTGCTTTTGCCTGTACAATTTGTTTCTGCAGATAACAGCATAAACTCCAACCTGACTCCCCCAACTTGCCAACCTCAATTGACTTCTCTGTTTACATTGCCTATTATTAGACACTATAAAGGGAAACTCTATATTCAAGCAACACTTCAACCTATAGAATAAGCACCTTCTAAAAATAAGCAATCTGTTGGTAGAAACATACTATCATTGCACGTAATTAAAGGCACTGTGATCACAGAGTTTAATCTTGTAGCACTTAGGTCTTTTCATAGCTATATTTATAGTTATAGGCTTTACAGTGGACAAAAACTGAAGTTTAATATCTCACCAAAAATGTTACACAGAAAAGTTAGAATTGCATTTTTCAAATTGGACTCAGGATAGGGGTTTAGCTCAGTGGTTGAAGTGCTTTTTGACTATGTGCAAGTCTGTGGGTTCAATTCCCCGTCACCACAGAAAAATTAGCTGGGAGTGGTGGTGCACGCCTGGAATCCCAGAACTTGGGAGGCTGAGACAGGAATATTGCTGTAAGTTCAAGGCCAGTATGAGCTATATAGTGAGTTCAGAAGCATCCTGGAATGCTATGTGAGAGTCTGCCTCAAAAAAATATTATAAATTCCATAAAATTTTAAAAATTTGTACCATTGAAGTGTAGGTTATTGATGATCAACAAGTAAGCAATTATTTCTACAATTTCATAGAAATAATATCACAAAGATCATTTATGATTTCAATTTCTTCAAGTCTTTTAGAAATGGATAAAATAGAGAGGCAAAGGAAAAAATTAAAACTGATTTTCGAAAGTGTCGCATTTCTAGAGTGAGAACCTGCCTCAAACAGAAGTTTCTCATTTCTACTATGCTGAATCAAAGATGTCAATAGCTATCAATATTATTCCTTGTCAGTACAGAAAATATTAACTCAAAATATTTATTTGTAGATAGACAATTACATACCATGCTTAATTCTTGTTCTCTGATGTATACAAGCTGAAACATTTCTTCGAATTGTGTATACACATAATCAGTGTATATAGTTGTCGGCTTCTAAAGCTAACTTCCCAGCGTCAATCTCGAGACATTCTAGTGATCCTGTTCATCACTGAAAATGATGCACACCAAGGACGCAGATGTAACAGGGAGAATGCTCCCAAGTGAAGTCTTAGCTATTCAAATTATTATGGCTATTTTACATTTTAATTTTTAAACATTTCCTCTGCCTATAAATCCCTTCACACCTCTAGAATCCAGACATCACCTTACTTGTCATAACCCCTGTAGGGTTATAACAACCATTGGTTTGTATTAAAGCATCAGCTACTACAATCGTAAGGCTGAATAACGGACTTGCCCTTTAACAAGGGGGTGTCCTCCAACTGTCCACGGCGGTCCCAGCAGCCTAGCCGACTGAGCATTTGCTCCAGTGTGGATGCTGCTGGTGCCCAAGATCAGCGTCACAGTCAGCAGGGACTTGTGCTGTTGTGTAATGACGCGATGCTCTATCCTGGCTACATCGTCATTTCATAACTTTGGGCCATTAATAAATGAGTTGAATCTCCTAATGTCACATTAGTGTCTCTCTGGTATCACACATCTGGTTACTTTTCCTGGTTTTAATCACACGACTTTTCTCATGTTCTTTGTGTCAACTACACCAACCTATTTCCATGCCCTGAGCGGACCGCCTTGTGCTTCTTTCTTCTGCAACTACACATTCTCCTACATGCGTTGCTCTTTCCACAAAACGTCCTTACCATCATATTTAGGTGGACAAGTTGAATAAATTTGACATGCTTAATAGGATTCTGACAGTGACTCTTTTCCTTGCCAAGACTTTACGCTCCCACATCATGTTGAATTTAGCACCGTGAGGACATTAATATTATACTACACTTTATTCCTTGCTAGTTGGTGACACATAAGGGAATAAAATGTTTACAATCAGAGGCTGCTTAAATACTCTATGTATGACTTTTATTCTATTGCCAAATACAGAAATTTTTGGAGATTGCTTTTGGAAATAAAAATACAAATAATTTTCTAAAATAATATTTATTATGATTCAATATTCAAATGTAAAAACATAAATAAATGCATATAAGGAGCCAAAATGAAATGAAGTAATTAAAATATTTAGTAATATAGAGGGTTTTTTTGTGTTTAGGCAGGAAACATCGTACTTCTCTTTTTCCTCCTCCTCCTCCTTCCTCTTCCTCTTCCTCTTCTACTTCCTCTTCCTCTTCCTCTTCCTCTCCTTTATCTTCTTCCCTTGGCAGAGTCTGTTTTCTTCAGTGGTGCAACTAACTTAAAAGCTCTGCTTGCTTGTGAAGTTTCCCAGGGCTCCAGTGACACACACAGTCATTTCCTGGGGGATGTTCAGAGTGGAAGGAATGGGCGGTGACGTCAGAGGGGCGCTTTGCCTTTCCTCTGGTCCTGTTAGCTCTTGGCCTTTGACCACGGAAAACGAATACACCAAGAACAGACATAGGCTATTTCTGCGATGTGACATTCCGTAATCAGTCTCAAAAATGGAGAACCAATTCTCTGCTTAGTAAAGCTGAACTATAGAAAAATAAAGAGGTAGCAATCTAAAATGTTATGACTCAAATCTTCAAAGAATTTCTCATAATATAATGAAATAAATACTATTATTGTTTATATTCTGGTGACAATATTGAAATTGTAACCGCTATGAATTTTTTTGCTATTACAAAAAATAGTGTTATTTCTTGAGCACCTCTATTTTCTGATATTGGTTTTTAAATAATCACATTTTTCACCAATTTTAAATATCAGATCTAATATATGTTAACTAAAGCCTAGTATGAAGCATAGTACATATATATATATATATATATATATATATATATATATATATATGATTTTGATTTTTATTGGTTCAATTTCTTTATTATTTCCATATGGTACTTACTGGTAATTCTTCATTATATGGCTTTCTTTATCAAAATAACATAATTATATAGTTCTATACATTACAAAATTTGTCTTAATGTTGATAAGAAAAAAAGCTTCATTTACAAAATTGTTAAATAAGAGATTCTTTCTTAAAAAGAATTTTAGATATGCTATTTCATCTCCAACCTCAGCACAGTTGATATTTGCTTTCTTTGGCTTATAACACTTTATATGCATTATATACTGCAATCGACAGAATATCATTAAGGTGATAGGAAATGTTTTCTTGTCATTATCTGCCTACAGCTTTTGTGCAGTCTCTCTTGGCAAATTGTCCTCTCAACTCAAGCCTGTAGAGTTTGGCTCACTTCCACACAGGGCCTCTGTGGCAGCTCTCCTGAAATCCAGCAAGGACGTCCTCTCATTTGCATGCAGCTGCCTCGGTATGCTTCAGCTGCCTGAGGTTGCCAAACTCGAAAGTATAACTCTGACTTGGAGTGGACTGAAACTTTTACCATTAAAACAAGGCTTGAGGGCCTCAGGAGGTCACCGCTTGATTGGTCAACTACTGCACAATAATCCACTTAGCGAGGCGGTTTCCCATGACCACCAGGGCTAAGGGCAATTTCATAAGACCGCTCTCATGTTACAAGGCGGTGCTTCTACCTGGGCTGCACTAAACAATTGCCAGCTGCCAGAGTATCTCCTGCAAACGTACAAGAGAAGCTTAAAATGGGAAGCCTCCGCGTTTCTCCAGTAATAGCTTGACCATCTATTAATTTTTACATACTGAACTAAAAACCCCAATCAACTTCTTTCTCCTCCAAATTCTAGTACATTATAACCGCCTACATGTGAAAATATTCAGTAAACTCACAAAAGGAAGTGAGTCGGTAGCAATAACAAAAGATAGCAGCTTTAGCATGACACTAACCATTCCATTGCATTAATATTTGATTTCACTTCTAATTGCTTCAAAATACTAGGCACCATGCTTCTGCTTTGAATGCACTTATGTGGAGCGCCTACAGTACAGTGCCACCATTAGACTTTTTTAAAGCAGATATTCATTTAATGGGTGACTCTGATTTCTCAGGTCTGGTCCTTCTGCAGGAATCCCACACTTTTCTCTAGTTCTGTCAAGCTGAGTCCCACGCTCTTATGTGAATTACAACAACATCTCAGTCAGTTTTGCCACCAACAGAGGGAGTTTAACGTCTCTTTGCAAATCATTCCTGCACCATCCTGGATTCTGTTCTTTTATACAGCTTCAATTTTCACATAACATATATCTACTTTATTTTTCCTCCCATTTTATTGATATGTATAAGTGCCATATTTAAGGTTTACAACGAAGTCGAGCATTTTGTGCACATACATATCTTGTCAAAGTGACAAGGACTTTCCCGCTCTCCTTTTGTCCCTCGTCCTACCCACCTCTCCCTCCCTCCCCACTATACCCCTCTGGTTCACTTTGTCTTTCCTTTTAAGTTCCAAAGGAGTTGTGATCTGGGTCTCTCATGTCAGAGAGACCATTCGATGTTTTACCTTCTGCTTCTGACTCACTTCACTAAGCATGATGGTCTCAAGTTTCTTCCATTTGCCCGCAAAAGCCTCCACACTGTTGGACTTTATAGAGGCATAGTATTTCATTGTGTATAAGTACCACAGTTTGTCTATCCATTGTGTATATCTACTGAAGAGGAAGAAGAAGAAGAAGGAGGAGGAGGAGGAGGAGGATGAAGAGGAGGAGGAGGAGGAGGGGGGAGAGCATATTCTCACTACCAACCCTCCTTTCTCTTGTTAGGATATTTTGGAAGAGTCAGGTTTCTACTAGGGAAATAGAACCAGTAAGAGAAATGTAAATTAAATTAGATATCCATTCTTTGTCTGCAGTGCTTGTGTGGGAAGGCAAATCTGAAATCTGAAAGCAGTTGGGAGGGACCAACCGAAATTCTCAAGCACAAGCTGAGCTTCTCGCGGAAGACAGAAAGGCACCTGGTAGCCACAATTCTGCTCTGACAACCCTTCAGAGGTCTGCACTAATCCTGCTCTGACCAACTATAGCAATCTTTCTTACTTATGGGAAACTGATGATAAATTCTAATATCAGTGTTCAAACGATCTAAGCATCTATACCCTCACTAAGTTGGCACATAAAATGACGATGGTGCACTCAAAATTGAATAAATAAATTCCCTTGCTAGTTTACCTTTAAAAGTTCAGATTGTGAGTCTTTGTGAGAATGGAAGAATCTGGATAACTAAATATTAGCGGCTCTAGCCCAACACAAGGAATACCACTTTTCTCTCCATAGAAATTTCTTCATTATACCAAAATTGTCCGCTTATTTCCCTCCAACTTGACTAATATATTAGGCCCCTGGGTTTTTCTCAGGAACACCTTTCCACTGGAATGGCCTTTCCTACCCTTCAGTGTAAATAACAGCTTTTCTTAAAAGCTAAATTTAGTATCATTTTCAGAGGAAAGCTTGCTTCATAGCAATTTGCTGTAAACTTTCATAGCAGGTAAGTTTTAGTGTATTGGAGGAGCCCATGGAGCCCACTCCATTCCTGGGAATGGGATCTAGCGGCACTGGCAATGGCTTCATCTGCAAAGCAGTTGCAGCCAGAACTTGCAGAGGCAAAACCTGTGAGTCCACTGTTTGCCTCCAGAATGTCCAAAACCCTACCCTTTGGTGGTGACACTATTGCTGTCACTGGGTATTTTATTACTATTCACTTGGAGCATCTTGTATAGCCTTGGTTCCTACTCATGGGGGCTGTACGCTCACTCATATTTGTGTGCTAATTCCTCTATCTCAGAAGCCCCCCAAGATTCTCAGCCTTCACCTGACATCACCTCGCATGACTCCTCTGAATCTGTGTTTTCCCCTATCACAACACCTGACCTGGGTGCATTTCCTTCTCTGCCATACACTAGAACCTATGTAGAGGGAGTTGGAAGGGTCTGGAGAGATGGACGTCAATGACCTCTCCTTTACAGTAAAATCATACAGAACAGGCTCTTCCTGGCATGATCCAGCAGGCAAAAGATGCCACTAAGAAACAATGGATTGGTTACTACGGTAGAATGCCCAACTGCAAACATTGTCTCTTAAGAAAACATGCCGTGCTGAATGCTTAACAAATAGCTTTGCTTTAAGATTAAACACATATTATGTTTTGAGAAAACTTTCCTGATATCTTGACCTCATCGTGACTTGTAATGATTGATTTATGTAACCAGAATTGCTGCCAGTCTGGGCACTGCCTGACCACAATGTTTGTACCAGACTTGGTATGATATGCTTGCTGTATGATTTCTTAGAAATAAGTTTAGTGATATGAATAGTTGACCTCTGTAATAGATGAGAATGGGATGTGAAACACATATTAATGTAATTACAAGGAATAGATTCATGTATTCTGAAGAATATTGAAATATCCCCTGCTATAACCCTCTGCAAACAAGGAAACTGAAAATTGTGTAAAAAAGATGTATAAATAAACACAGACACAGCTGATTAGTGGCACCTGATTCACTGCAATCAGTGGCCCAGAGTCATTCCTTTCTGTGATGCTGCATCTCGTTCAGCTACCCTGACTCTCCCAGGGGCTGGACCCCAGCAGTGCATGAATTTGGTATTAGCCATGCACTTGTCTTCAGAAGCACGCCTCGCCCCCAGCTAGGCTATATACTCAATGAGCAAATCGGCAATTTTGTGTTTTTCAGTTATAAGCAAAGGTCAGAAGTGATTTTTGAACACACAGCACTGTATCAAATAAGGACAATGGCTTTGCATACAGCTTTACTATTTCTGAGCAAGCGTGGCAAAAGGTACAGAAGTCTGTAGAGAGATAAATTTATGTCTTGCAGCCTCATACAACTACCTCTTGATGTGCAGGTGGGTTCGTTTTACCGCATCTGCTTTTGATCACTTCTCTATCAGCTCCTTACTCTCTACTACGTCTACCGCACTGTCCAGGGAGCTCCAAGAGCCACGCCAGTGCGTCTGCGTAGGGCACTGTCCGCAGCTTGCTTCCAGCGCTCTCGGCTCTGCTACGCTGCCCAGCGGTATCTTCCAGTACAGCTCGTAACGTCATGATCCAGCTGGAGGACTGTCGTCTGAAACGGTTCAGGGCTTCCCCAGAGACACAGTTAATTCGTGATGATGCTGTCGGGAGTTATGTGTAGCACAGGATTGGGGAGTGCTTCCCTAAAGGCATTGCAAAATAACACTGGGCATTTCAATTCTTCACTTTGTTGTCATTGTTTTATGATTTTCATCAAGCACCATTCTTAATTGAAGTATCAGGGATTCAAGGATATTAAAGCAATAAAAAAATTTCCTTTCGTCAGTCTTCCTACCCCTGCCACGACGTGATGAGAGCCCTGTTCTCTCTTACAATACCCAGACCTTAAATTACAACGAAGTTGTATTACTAAGTCTAACTCTGAGTTACTCTTGAGAACATAAAAAGCCGTTTCTGCTGAAAGATGTTATAAATGTCAGTTATGTCTCCAAGTAGGCTAAAACAATATTTTAAGGACACTTAATTTAATTAATTGAGCTTGATATATTGTAAACAGATTTTTCCCAGAAAACTCTGCCAAAACATGGTCACCACTTACAACATGTCTCCCTTTATACAATGGGAACCTAACGACATACCAGGAAAAGCGCAGGACAACTTTGTGAAGGCTATGTAACTGTAGATTTTATTCACTGAACAATTATACGAAGCATGGCCATGTATGTTTGCTAAATAAATAAGTAAATGGATGAGCAGATCTCATTCACTATGCACCAAGACAGAGAAAAGAAAAAGCTTATAATGGACTTTTTTGGTAACAGCAGCAAGAGCCACAGGGAGTGTTGGATTACATTCTTTCATTGACCATTTCCCTTTCACTAAAATAAATTCTGAAAAATACTTCTAACCTTTATTTGACATTCTGTAGATAAACTCACTCAGAAATCAGGCAATTAAAGATCACTTCTTAGTATACAGGAAACTGCCTATTTTTAAATGGTTTGTTCAAACGAGAACTAGCATTAAAGATTCTAGCAGGAGAGCTGACCCTGCCTGTCCTTCCAAAAATCTCAAATCTCTTCCTGTTCCTTTTTACCAAGACTTAAATAAAAAATGCACAACGCTTAAAATACACATTCAGCTGGGGAGAGAAGATAGAGAAAACAGGGCAGAGTTTCCTTGCCTATAATGAGGAGAAGGACATGCCTGCCTCTTACATATGAAGCTTTGAAACTAATTACATTATGGGAATATTCAGTAATATCATTCAATATTTTTCCACAATGCTTAGAAGTAACTTTAATATATGCCTAACTCATACCTCAAGTTCCATTATATATTATTATTCTGCTTGCTTATTATATCCTTTAAATTATAATTAATCATATATGTTGCATAATTATTATGAAAAAATGATCACTCATCATTGTATTATAGTTTAATTATACTACATGTTTTATTTTACCCCAAAATCAGAAAGTGCTTTAGCTTATGGGCCAACCTCATTGTTATAAGAATAATTAGTTTAGATTTTATTACAGGAACATAAAATAAGGTCCAGGCTAAGTGACTTATCCAAGGTAAAGCAAAAATACCCTTTGTCCTGGGTCAAAGAGTACAGGATCCTACCATTTTTCACAAAGTGGATTTCCAGTAAAGTCATATGTACTTTTTCTCCTAATGAATAAAATGCTTTCTCTTGAAGAATTTGTGTTTCACTCTCTCGTTTTTAGAATCATAAGATTTACACAAAGAGTTCAGAAAATAAAATACACATCTTTGTGAGTTAGCTGCTTATGGACATCAAGCCTGTTTAGCTGCAGTTTGCAGCCCCGCCTCTGACCTAGGCAGCTCCTCAGCACCCTGGAATGACTCCTAAACGATTTCCATTCCCTGGAGATACGATTCCTAGATAGCAATATTAGAGATCTGTGGCACAAAACAAAACTTCTCCACTTTTTCTCTTCTGTCATCATGCCCTTACATGCATAAAATGTAGAGTGTAGAAAGAGGTAAAAAAAGAAAGAGAAAGAGAAAGACTTGGTGGAAACTATTTTAAATTATAAAATAAAATAGCTTTTTTCCTGCTTCTTAAAAAAGCAGTTGAAATTTTCTCCTGAATAAACTATGCCTCGTTCGATTATGTTCATTGGTGGTCACTCTTTTGATTATTGTAAAATTTAAACTTCAGTACTTAAACCAGGAAACCTGAAATAGGAAATGAATGAACAGCAATAACAACAAAATTAGCCTCCACTTTCATTTCCTGTGAGAAATAGTTTTCATAAGTCCTACAGCAAAATGAGGCTAGGTCATATTACTATCCATGGTTTAAACTGAAGAGAGGTAGGGCAGTTACTCTGGTTGATTTGGATGAGGAGTTTACAGTACTCCTCTGGTTTTTGTTGAGTGTTGGCAAAGGTTAATTACACTACCAAAATTCCATGAAATGAGTGGAAAACTTTCCCCAAGGTAGTTTGAAAAAAATTGCTAAGGGGAAATAGATAATAAGCAGCAAAAAAGGAAAAAGAAACCTGTATGTCCTAGCAACTGCTCCTAAAGGCACCTCATTCTAAATAAAGACATTGGAAAACCGAGGTAATACAATTGAAGAAACGCAAAAAAAAAAAAAAAGCAGAAACAATGACACCCTGTAAGGTACACTAACTTGGTTGCATTTCTCTGTAGTGAACCTGAAATAAATTCTCTAAACAAATTATCTTACTTAAACACAAGTTTTTTTTTTTATTTTTCAAACACTGTTCTTAGTTCCTACATGCTGTCACCAAGTGTCCCCTTTAGAGCTCCTGTCTGTGTACAACAGACCCAAGAAATAATCCTTCTGTTTGATGCTTCTCGGTCCAGCATTTAACTGCCGATGCCATGGTTACAATGCCAAGTGCGAGGCATGAAATTGTGGGCTTTAAAATGCAGTGAATTTGATATATTGGCTTCTTAGAACATTCAGCGACATCTGCACCAGATCACATATTTGTTCACGAGGAAATGGTTTTCTGTAAGATAAGGTGATGTAGACCATTAATTATAGATGAAAGCCAGGAGATAAGGAAAAAGAGACGATTATGCATATAACCTGGTGCCTTAACAGAACACTATACAGTGCAAGAGCTAATAAAACTGCTTTAATAACTTTGAACCCAAAAGGTAATTTACATTTTATTAGGTGGAAGAGATTTGAAATTGTTTTGTTGCAGAAGATTAAAAAGAAGAGAGAGAAAGGGAGACTGAAGCTTGAATCAAAAATGAGATTCATGATTTTCCTTTTGATCCACAGAATAGCAACTGTCTGCACTGCATATATAACTTCATACAATTTCCCATCAGGTTGTCTGAAAACTGACTCTTTAAATGTGATGATGCTGAGAAATGGTGTCTAAGAAAGAAAGCTTTTTTTTTTTTAACATTATGGTTTCCTGCAGCATTTTACTAATGAGATACACAATAAAATTATATCACTCATGCATTATTTAACATCATACCCCCTGGAGTTCCATCTCCTGATTTTCAATGACTCATATGCTGGAAAACAGAACAGCCCCAGGCATTTTAGATTTTGCATATAAATCACCTATATAATTTATAGAATGTTATTTTAAATAAAATTCTAAACTCCCTGGCTTCAATTATGTGTGAACAAGAATATGTATTTGTGCATAATTATAACTTCATTTACATTTTGTAATATATCATTTGCTCATTGAGCTAATTTTTATTGAGTGCCCACTGGTACAAGATACCATAATGGGGATGTATGATATAGTTTAATTAAGAAATCATTACTCTTAGAATATCCCACTCCTCTCATTATGATCCTTGACACAAACACTTTGATAACATGCTGACATAAATTAAAATATTTCCAGAGTGAAATATCTGTTCTACAATACACTCAAAATGACCTAAACATTAGTATTTAAATTGCAGAGACGTATACACTTAAATATCTAAACCACGTAATAAAACAGGCATCTTTATGCAATTGCGTGCCGGAGTGAATATCTAAAGGCTCGAAGGAACCGTTCTATCTCTTTTCCAAGCCATGTTCAATGATGAAAAATTTATAAGAGTAGAAGCATTTACACAACGGAAATTGGTAAATTCAACAAAATTATGAGGTTTCTATCTTTAAGTTTAGTTTTGTATTTGTTTTTGTTTTAGAGTGAGTCAGTTGGTGAACATTTACCAGCCCACCACTGGACTTTTTTACAATGTGTTCATAAAATTATATACACAAAAAAATGGAGTTTTGCAAGAGAAACTGCTCTTTTGAATGATTGCTAATGTAGTGAAACATTAAAACAATATTCCTTAATAACATGATATCTGACACTAACTTGAAGCTAACTAGTTTTTAAATATAAGGTGGTAGATGATTAAATAATAGATAAAACACAGTAAAAGTATTAATATTTTGTAGATAGTAGACTAGCATACAGTTTCATGTGGCATATTTATATTTGGGTATTTTTAATACAAAGACAGTGAAAATAGCAAAAAGCAAAAAAGTTATATGCATAAAGTCACATATGTGACACATTTTCATTAAGTATGTATAGAGAGTAACAAAAACGTACCATGTTATTAAAAATAAAGAATATTTTTAAACATAAAACAGCTGTATAAACCATTCAGTTATTTTCCTAATTTGTCTTTGCATGATGATGTTATAGTTTGTAGTTTAATTATCAAAATAAAATCATCAATAATCTCAGATATTTCCTAAATTATTATTCAAATTTCATCCACAGCATGAAAGAAAATGAGGGACCAAATATTCATCTTCTGTAATTAGACAAAAACTATCAAGAAGATATACATACATACATATATATACATATATATAGATAATATATATATATATATATATATATATATATATATATAGCAGAGATGTTGAATTTACACAATTTAAAATATCATTAAGTTTGAGGAGGTTTCTATATGTTTTTGAATCCAGCTACTTTGTTCTGTGAATGAGAAAAGCCAAAACTCAAAAATGACATAGAACTTTTGCGAAATGAGCTGATCAATTTCTTTCTACTCAAAGTCTGTACCAGGATCAACATCACCAGAAAATTATAGAAAATTCTAAATCTAATCTCTTCTTCAAAAGCACTGAAACAAAACCCAAAGCTTATCAAGATCCCCAGATCACATACACACTAAATACTGAGAATCACTGACTAGGCCACAACACATTTGAGATGGAAAGCAGATTTGCTCTCTCCGTGACTGATTTCTCTACTTTACTACACCACACTGTTGCACGTAGGTGAACTGCCTTCTGCTAATCCCAACACCTGGAAGATAACATCTCGTCTCTATGCTTCTCTTAAACCCAAGCTCTGTTCGTGCATAGATACCTGCACACTCTGCTTTGGAGCATCACCAAAGCCCTGCTACATCCTTCCTTCTCTCTTCAGTCTGAATTGGTCATTTCAAGGAATGACAATGTGATATTCTGCAATTCTGCAAAAGAATTGCGCACAAAATGGATTGGTCCTAGGTACAGCTAGGATCTGTGATGAGGACGATGTTGGTGATAAAAATGTCTATATTCTACATTATAGAAATGGAGGCACATAAATTCAAGAAGATTACTACAGTAATGAGTTTCAGAAGACCTGAAAATGCTGTGCTAACGGCCATATACTGCCCTTAAATGGACATATAACCTTTCTCCTGACCTCAGTATCTCTTTCTTTATTAAAAAAAAAAAAAAAGAAGTGCATGGATTGCATAAGGTATGAAGAACAGCAGAACTTTCAGGGCACGTGGTAATGCAGATCAGAAAAAGCTGCCAAGGGTTAAACCAATTACTCTACACTACATTTAATTGAGGAATAATTTATTGAAGCAAAGAAATGCTAATTGATCAATGAATCATTTATACTGAAGGATAAAATATAGGCAGATTGATCACTAGAAAGCAAACAAAAGATTGAAAAGAGCTGAGGAGGACTTGAGTACCTCCTTAAAAGGTAAAACAACTAAATAAACAACTTCATGGCAGAGGACTATCATACTTCAGAGCAAGAAACCAAGACAGGTGTCAAATGTCAGTGTGTGCCCTGTGTAGTAATGGGAGGATCATGGTCAACCATCTCATGATCACAGGCTTTAGATGAGAAAAATAATTCTAACATACATTTAAACGATGTGGTTCAAATATTGATCCCCTGAAGCCTGCCACATCTAGAAATTAAGACAGCCATAATTTCAGTATTTGGAACACATTGAGGATAATGGAATTTGGTTAATTTCTTATAATGCTTAAGAAGCTGTTTGACCCCCAACTAAATGATGCACTCTCTACACTCATTTTTTAAAAGCCACAAAAGGAAATCTACCTAAAATAAAATTTAAAGTAAAGAAAGATAAAATCATAGTAAGTGCAATTTTTAATCATGTGATTTTCTTAATGTTCAGAGGATGGTCTTTCTTCCACTTTGTCAGTAAATTCGACATCAATTTTCTGGGCATTTTGACTCTACGATGTGATGACCTGATTTTTCATGGAAAATTGCCCTGATTTTTTTAAAAGGCAATAGTCATTCTAGTGTAAGCATACACTGTAATTTGTTTTTGGTTTGTGTTTTGCTAGCAGAGGTTATAGATGCTTTCAGAAAGTATCTTTCCCTTCCACTGCTTGCTTTTCCTAAGAAATCAGACTGGCAGTGTTATTTTATGGCTTACTTTACGCTTAGTGAGTTTCCTATGATTGACTTCTCGCACTTAAGCTAAAGGGATTTACTGATGTTAACTGGAGTTGTTTCATTCCTATAAAAGCTACGGCTCTACGTAGGCGAGCAGGAGATTGGTAAATGTTTAATATTCTGTGCCTTATCAGGGCGTGCATAGGATTTTCCAGCAATCGGTTAGAAAAATAATTAAGAAAAGCTCAATGGATACCTATTTTTAATACCATTTTTCAACTCACTGTGAATTTTGAATTTGTTAAGAATACCATCCTTGATCCCCAGGAAGGATCATGAACTGCTTTGTTTTGTTTGTTTGTTTGTTTGTTTGTTTGTTTTTTTTTTTGTGTGTGTGTGTGTGTGTGCCACAATTGCTTCATTTATACCTTGAAAGATTTTTAAAATACAAGAAAATGACTTGAAAATGATTAAAGTTCTTGAAACAAGTATTGGTAAACATGTGTTAACCGACATCCTGAATGACTGTTA
The DNA here is from genome assembly GCA_004027205.1 of Ctenodactylus gundi. Classification (NCBI taxonomy): domain Eukaryota; kingdom Metazoa; phylum Chordata; class Mammalia; order Rodentia; family Ctenodactylidae; genus Ctenodactylus; species Ctenodactylus gundi. The sequence goes on from PVKB01000051.1 coordinate 1,137,278, forward strand.
TATTCCCACAATCCGCTTTCAAGAGATTCATAACCCTATGACCCTGGGAGGCTGAGGCAGAAGGGTTGCAAGCTGAAGCCCAACCAGGGCAATTTCGGCGGTCAGAGAGATCCTGTCTCAATTCCCAATTTTGCCCAATCACCCAAAAAAGGTTGAAGGTTGATGATAGCATGTTTGACTTATGGGATATTTTGAAATGGTAGCATGTGACTGTCACGGTTACATCACAAAAGGCATTGCAGATAACTATGGCTTGACCTCTTTGGGACCATTTATTCTAGGAGGAACATGGACACATACAACTAGTCACAGAAAGACATATCATCTTGATTGCAACCTAATAAAAGACTGTGAGCATTTTCTGTGTGACTTCAACTCAGGGCTTTCACATGAGCTAAGTCCTCAGCCCTTTAGAAATATGTATTTTTTTAAAATTTTCAGACACAGACTTGCTAGTAAATTGCCCAGGGTGGATTAAAACCCATGATCCCTCTGTTCTAGGCTCACAGAGTGCTAGAATGACTGGTACATACTATTTTTCTCAGTTTCTTAAGAAACTCTGCACAGTAAACATCCAACAAAGGCAATTCCATGTTCATAATTGTCCATAATAATAAATCTTTATTATGAATAATTTATTATATAACAATAGATAAGAAATACAAAAATAGTGGGCTTATTCACTGATTTACCCAATATTTGTAGAATGTCTTGCACCAGGCACTAGGCTAAAAGTTTGGAGATAAAGCAATACAGAACTTACTAAGAAGACTGAGAAGAGAAACACAGGCTTGAAGATGCATTCTTGGCTTACTGTATTGTAATGACTTTGATTATAAAAGTCTCACTGGTCTAATTCTTTAATCTATAATTAGTAGCTTTTATACAATCCTTAAGGCAAACACTAAGTAGTAGGAAAGCAATTCCCCTCAGTAATTTGGATAAGTGCATTGTGATTATTATAGCTTTCATCTTCTTTGAAGAGGTGTGAAGGCCAATTAATTTGACCAAAACCATACCTTATGAACCAGAGTGAAATGTGTGGTATTCATTAAGATACAATAGGATATGCTTTCTACTATAGAGCCAGCACGAATGTTCCTAATCTTGACTTCCCTTTTTATCGCAAAAAAAGATCAAAAGAAGGAATCACAAGTAAAAAGAAGAAATAGAAAACTAAATGCAAGGAAGACAAAACAGAGGACCAATAAACCCGCATATATGATCCACATCTAATCAAATGCTGGAACCATCCACAGTGAGGTAAAATAGGTACATCTCTGAGTTTCAAGAATTCCAAGGAACATCTCTGAGTTTCAAGAATTCCAAGGATTGTATCAGAGAAAGCATGTTGATCATTGGCAAAAATGCATTTTGTAGACAAAGACAGACATGGAATTAGCCAATTCAAAAAGTGATGCTACAGCACAAGAGTTGTGGTGATGACCGTTTTCTATGACACCTAAGTGGCTCCTGTAGCAGTTTAAGAATCCCAGATAACTGAAATGAAATTGAACTCACTGTTCTGTGATTTTTAATATCTGTTGATATTAAGCCTTCCTGCTTTTTCCTTACCAGGAGGTCAAATGTATATCTAGTGCACAATCTGTTTCAGTAGTAAAATAGTTTCCTTCTCAACTTAGAAAAAAATGATAGTCCTGTGAATTTGAGATTGTTATTTTTGAAATATATATAATCTTTTAAAAATCACACTTTACATATGTAAAAAATAGAACTCTCATTACAACTTTTTGAACAACGAGAGTTCCCACATTTAGAGAAAAACAAAACGCAATGACAACAAAACAAAACAAAAAAATAACAAGATCTATAGTAACACTTCGAAAAGAAGTACTAGAACTGGGTGTGTATTCATATTCAAAATTTGCTCACAAAAAAGAAAATGTCAAAACTTGACATTAGCATCTGTCATAAATTTTTACTATTTGATATTCCTGCAAAGGTAAGAACCAGCTTGGTGTTTCTTGTCTTCAAAAACTTGCTTCACAGTACAATTTAGGCTATAACATGATGTCAAATGAATATCCTAATTCTTATTGTGGCTTTGTTCCTAGAAAGTAGTGTTTATTGTTTCTTGGGCTTAAAATTACTCAGTACGTTAGAAAGATAAATTTGGGAGCACTGCCTTCCTTATAGCTGCAGCATAGAAATAACATTATTTAATTTTTTCAATCTAATAAAAGACAACACTCATTGCTTTTTATTTGTTGAATTCAAAAGAAACTACACAAACTTGAAAAAAGTTCTATTTACAACCTAATTCTATTTTTATTTAAATCCACATAAAACTTAATATTTAATAATTCTACTTTCCTTTTGTGCACTCAAAATATTTGATTTAACATTCTAAGCCTTTCCAAGTACTTTAAAGTGATGTTTGAGAATCTGGTAAAGCAAAATGACAATTTTTCAAAACTTTTGGATTTCACTGTATGGGATACCAGTAAAACTTCTTTATATTTGTCTTCATGAGGTATCAGGCTTAAAATTGCTTATGCCTTTGAAGTTAAAAGTTAAAAGTAAATTTTAAGTTAAAAGTCAAAAGTAAATTTTAATGCTAAATAACCTCAGATAACCTAATGTCAAATTATCTTAAACATTACATTTTCATTACCATTCCTAACCCTAACTCCATGGTGTGAGTACTATAGGATTGATGTATGCTGGCAATTCCATGTTCAATTCTAATCTCTCCACATTGAAAAGATACATTCTAATCAGGACACATCTTGCTCATCTCTAAAGCAGCGCCTACTATATCAATGAGTTACTTCACTAAAAAAGAATTGTCAGCACGGTGAGAGGAGGAACTGTGTGGATCTCGTGACTCCTCTTCAACCAACGAGGAATACAGGGAGCCAATTTTGGTATTTTCTTAGACAATTCAGGATCCAAAGTCCTTATTTTTCAGTGGTACAGCAACTTTCACTATTAATATACCCACTTACATAATTTAATAGTTTATTTTACTAGATGAATACCTCTATTTGCCTAACATTTTAGATAAATGTCTTCACTGGCTTTCTAAAGTTCTCTTTTTCTCATATATCTTCATTTCTTTTTTCAGAATTATTTGAATCTATGTTAATGTCATTTAATTCTATTTTCCAGGTGTCATAACTTTGGTGATAGGCAACTCTGACATCATGAAAATGTTTGTAAGGCTGAGGCAGGAGTATGGCTATGAATTCAAGCTCAGTCTGGGCTACTTAGTGAGTTCAGAGCTAGCCCGGATTACAGAACTAGATTCAGCGGGGGGTTGGGGGGGGGGAGTAGGTTTGTAAAGAATCAGCATGAAATTGTAGAGAATTCTTACCTTACACATTATTTGTAGATTTGATATAATTTGGTTGGATATAATCTCGTAGTTGGATGAGCACGGCTCACTGTCTATGAATGCTTATGAGACTGTTTGTCTTAATCACATAAGATAATGATATATTGCTTCATCCACAATTCACACTTTTTCGATGAACATATTTTGTACGTAAATTGTTCATAATTATTGCAAGCAAAGGTATTGTTAAAATCTGTGAGCTTAACCTGAAAAAGAATCTAATGGATGTTAGGTACTGTATCAGTGGTCACAAAAAGAAAAATGGAAAATTCATGTACAATAGAAAGGTTATATTTGTACTTCCATTTCAATGATAAATTGAACAAGTGATCATCTTAACAATTTCTTAAAGGAGATCATTCTGCAGAGACTGCTGTCCTGTGAAATAAGCCTCACTGATGACTCAGTGTTCAGCAGACCCACATGTGCTGAGCTCTTGGGGTTGCCCTAACAAATACCAGAAAGAAACAGGCTTAAGACGAAGGAAGATGGTATCTCACAATGTTGGAGGCTAGAATGCTGATACCAAGGGGCCATTTTTCCTCTTAATGCTCTCGGGATAATCTGTTCATGCTTCTCTCCAAGTGCTTCTTAGTGTTTTCCTTTGCAGCAACCAAGCCATAAACTTCACAGGACATTTTGCCTATGTCTGCCTTTGACCTATTTTTTATGTGAAAATGCCAGTCATGTTTTGAGACTAGCCTAGCGACTCCATGCTAACCAATTTTATCTAAAGCAATCTGATTCCAATAAGGTTGTTTAAGAGCCTGAGAGTGTGGTTTCAACTGAGGGGTGGGGAGAAGCACCATTCAATCCACAACATCAAGAAGAATAATTGAGAATTGTGTGCAACAAACTAAGGTGAAAGTTATCATCTCTTTGGAAGTGGAAAAGCTCAAAAATGAAAATTCAAATGCCCCTCCAGGGGCAAAGAATTTAAGGTGGGATCTTAGTGATTCCAGCGTTGGAAGTCAAAGATTTGGACATGAAAGAATATTCAAGAAAGCCGTAATTCAGAATATCTTCTCATAAATAAATACAATGTTTTCCATGAGTTTTATATTCTAGGAAGAGTTTAAATAGGCAGGAAAAAAAATGAAGACAATTTCTTTCCCTCTAATTCTCAGTATTAGCCAAACATAGCATATGAGCCACAACAGAAAACTGATCTACCCTTTTTCTTTAAATAGTTTTGGACGTGGATAGGCAAATGTGTCACACTAAAATTACAATTACTTACCATTTGATCAAATATAATCAGGTTACAGGACAATATCATTTAAACCAAGATCCTTCTGGGAAAGTATTGCTCTGAATGTATAATTCCATGGTTTAACAAAAGCCAAGTTCTGGCATTATAATTTTTGTTCTGTGGCTGGTTTTGTTTCATTCAGCCAAGAGAACTGGAAAAAATCACATTTTGATTCATCCACTAGAGCAATAGGAACCACCTCGTAATGCCCAGAGCTCCCTGCTCTGATTAGTGTCCTTCACACAAGTGCTTTGCGACTTTATCATCGCTCAAGGCAAACATCCCTCACCCACCCTAATCAGGCTCACAGCATATATTACTACCGAGGTCTCCATCACGTCACTCAAGGATAATTTATTCTGAGAAGCTGTGATGGGAGTAGAGTAAATGAAAAAAATGAACTCTTTTCCTCTCAGAAGAAAACCCCTACTGCCTCATGTATAGGATGGTAAATCCTTAAAAAACTGACCCGGATTATTTGCTACCCTACAATGTTTCTCAGTTTTTCACCTCGCTTTACCAGCAATGTTTTAGTAATCCTCGTGTCAACTCCTAACCAGAGGCACCCATACAAAGAAAGAGGACCTGAGGAACTCAGGCAGACAAAGCAATGGAACAGGCATTTCATCAAAGGGACCAATGGATCCCTGTATAAGAGGCAAGTTCAGGTTCTTCCAATAACACAAGAATCCTCTGCCCGAGAAATAAGAATAATCAAACATCTTTCATGTCCGTTCTGGTTCCTTATTAACTATTCGTTAGGAACTTACTTTGCAGGTGGATGTGGCTTAACTCTGCGTTTGATTTCAGTTGACTTCCCAATCTTCCATTTGGATGTCCAACTTCTTAAATCTTAATCTGTAATTATACAAGCATACTTACGTCAGCACGAACATTTCTGCCCTTGTCACCCAGGCCGGATCTTCTAAAAAGTCGGAGGGGCCGTGGTTCACCTGCTGTGTAAATCCCTCAGAAGGTAGCACTCACATTTCTAGGTCTGGGACTGGTGCTCTGCTGCCCCCTGCTGGTCGAAAACCACACTTTACGTTGAAAAACCGCCTTACAGAAATCAAAACACCAATAAATAGTTCAAGAAACTTCCTTCAAGAAACTAAACAAGGGTCTATAAAGTTGACAAAGAAGAAGATTCTAGTATGTATTAAGAACTGAAGTTTATAAACACTATACTCGTGTGTGTGCGTGGATACCATTTAAATTTCTTACTGTATTTTTGAGATAGTTTTATAAAGCAAACAATAGGTTGTTTTATAAGATTAGCAATGTGTCTAAGAAATTATGTAGATGCTATGCCTGAGAATATGATTTCTTATAATTATTTACACCTTTTTTTCTTATTCTGGGTATAGCAAGGGTTTACTATCTCCCTTGACTCCAAGGAAATTCTTTCTATCATTTGTTTTTATTCATAATTGGTACTGGAAATTTAATCCTGATGTGTTTTATCTCTGAACTTTATTCCCAGTCATATTTACGTATATATTCATGCATTCATTCATTCATTATTGTTCATTTGGAGACAGAGGCTCACTAAGTTTCTGTCTTAGTTACCTTTTCATTCCTGTGTTGAAATACCTGACACACACAAATTAGGGGAGGAGAAGTTTGTTTCAGCTCACGGTTTCAGAAGATCACAGTCCATACATTGGCAGCCTGCAACAACAGAAAGACATGGCAAAGGCAGACGTGGGGGCAGTTCCTAGAAACATTGCAAACGGGAAGCCACGTCAAGTCTAATCAAGTCCCTGAAGAAAGGCAGGAAGGAGCACATATCTTTCCAGGTCCCATCCCAGTGATCCACCACTTCTGGGTTCTACCTCAGTGTTCCACTTCTTATAGGTTTAAATCCCCACTACACACCTGTAAACCAATCTTCATGGCTGCAATCCACCCCTCCAACCTAAGCTCCAATCTCCCAGCAGCACGTAGTTCCATAAACAAACAATAACATCAAAATACATGAGACTTTGGGGGAACATTCCAGATACAAACTGCAATAGTTGCCCAGGTTGGCCATAAATTTGTAATTCTCCTAAGTGGTCAGAGAAAATTCTTAAATTGCCAAAAGTACCATTCTGTTATTCCCATTAACCATGCTTAGATTCAGTGACCTATGTGTCAGGGGCACCTTGTCTCAAGTTAAGGACCCTATTTCTAGAACCAAAATCTGTATTAGTTTGGGTTCTTTCAAAAGTCATAATTTACAGATTTTATCACAAAAGGATCTATTAGGAAGGTTTACAAATCCAAGAATAGAAATAGATAGTCCAAGATGGCTGCTCAGCTGTGAAGTAGATCTCCTGTCCGGGACTGCAGGACAGCTGGTGCGGTGAGAGTTTGCTGTAGATCTCAGTTATTCTAAGAGCAATGGTGAAGACTGGAGTCTGCAGATCGACAAACAGAGATCAGCGACAGGCAAACAGGTGGAAGCCGAGCATGGAACAAATCTGTGCTGAAGATCTGCAGTGTGTAGCAAATCGGTGTCTGGAGACAATTGCAAAGGCGAGAGCTTTCCCAGAGGAAGAAGCTGTAACAATCTTCACTCTTCCTCCCTTTTATACCCTTGGAGCTCCAGCTGGCCCGCCCTCATCTGGGTGGGTGCTCTTCTCTCATTGGCCAGGCCACAAGTCACACACACTCTAATCTAGGCTGGTTCTCAATTCCCAGTTTAGGCGTGGTTCCCACTCCCTAATCCAGGTGTGGTTTCTGATTCCCTCAAATTCACACAATCTCTTCAACAGTCACGCTATGTATCTGAGATATACTTCAAAACATACTGTCTTTGCTGTTCTCAGGACAAACAAAAAATGTGCAAGAAAAAAAAAGAGCATTAGATGCAAAGTCAAAGAATTCAGGCACAAATGTCAGGGTGGCCCCAGTGCCTTATGAGACATTCAACTGGTGCCTGGGAACACATCCTCCACAGACGCAACTGGACTATGAATACTTAACTCTGGATTCCTTAACGGGCACAGCCACTGAGAATTCAATAAGGAACTCAGATTACACAAGAGAAAAAATCAATATTTTCTAATGAACAGTGTGCTTATATTGTAGAAATTCAAAGAATAGTAACATTGTATTGATCAATCTGAAGGGAATGTTGTAAATAGAGTGGAAGATAATTCTTGGGGTGTTTACTAAAATGTACAGGCATGAACCTAGATGCTTTTAAATTACATGATTGTCATTTTAACTCAAATTTCTTAATGCAATAAATTTCAGCAAAAGACCACGTCTTTGACAATTACTGTTGGCACTAATATTAATGTAAGAGAAAGGGTGCAAACATATCCATCAATTTACATATATTTACATATGTATCACATACGGTGTTAATAGACTTTTAGAAATCATCATAATGGTTATGCAACGTACAGTCATTTATCTTTGGGAAAACACCACTCAAAGATATAAAATTTATAGATGTATTAGTGATATTTTCATAAGAATTGTTCCCCATGGCTACTATTTTTTTCTTCTCAGTAAAAGATTTTAGAGTACGTAAGCAAAAGAAGAAAAGTAAAATTATTCCAAAACAGCAGACCCATTAATGTTATCTCTTTAGATTGACATCATCTATGCTATTCGGTGATAATTTTAGTTGCCTCCTAATCTGTTTTCTACACCCTATCCTGGGTCTTTCGACCTGGTTTCTCCAGACAGATCTGAGCAAAATCAAATGTGACCAATTCACTTCCTTTGTGAGAAATTTTAATCCATATCCTTCATCTGCAAGATAAAGTCAAACTTCATCTGAGAGGCATACACATTTTTTTTCATGACCGAACTCCTGCTTATCCTTTTAGTATCTCTTTTTCATTCACTACTTTACACTTTACATCACATTCATACACACATTCACTTGTTTTTGTTAGCTGTGGATACTTCTCCATTCCTCCTCCGTTTTTCTGCAACATTTTTTTTTTTCTTCTGAGACAGGATCTCACGGCTCTGCAGTCCAGGCTGATTCTGAACTCACAATTTAGCTCTAGTTAGCCTTGAACTCAAAACAATCCTCAAAGCAAGCCTCTAGAGTGCTAGAGGCCAGTTTATGCCATGCTGGACAATCGAACTTGAGGACTTGTACATGTCAAGCAAGGCTGTGCTATTACCCCAGCCTCTGCTTAGGTAAATTCTTATTCAGACTCCCAAGAGCTAGAAGCATCCCTGCAAGAGAGTTCTTTGCAAATTCAATTCTAATCTCCTCACTGCTCTAGTCTCCACCAGTCATAGAAAAACAAAACCATGTCTATTAACAATATAGTTGTGACTCTACTTTAAGGAAGTTACATGTACTAATTATGTAAGCTTGACAACAAAAACATAGTTAATATTATATTTTATGTGTGATGAAATAAAAATACAAAAAGGTTAATTCACTTGTCAAAGGCCACAGAGTCAACCAGGTGCAAAGTTGGAAATTCCAATTCACTTTTTCTGGTTCCAGTCTCTGCACATGGTACTAATTATGGACCGCATTGTAGTGAAATGATCCTTCGGATATGTGTCTCTCTGCTATGCTTTACCAGGGAGAATGTCAGTTCATGGACATTTCTGTCCACAGCACATTGCATCTCATAGAGCCCAGTAAATGCTTTTGAACTGAACCATATTATACTTTTTAAAGATGTTACTTTGGAGGCTGGAGGAATGTCACAGTGATTAAAACAATTGTCTAGCAACCTCAAGGCCCTGGGTTCAATTCCCCAGCACCACATAAGCTGAGCTTGGTAGCACACGCCTGTAATCCCAGCACTTGGGAGGCTGAGACAGAAGAATTATCATGAGTCCAAGGCCAGCCTAAGCTCCATAGTGAGTTCAGCACAAGTCTGGGTTACAGAGTGAGATTTTGTTTCAGAAGAAGAGATACTGCTAATGTAAGCATATGTTTAAGTTATTTGGAAAATACAAACAAAATATTAATATTTTAAAATTGTGTGTCTTCCTACTTAAAACTGTACTTAACAGAAAATATATGTAATATGTAATTATTTAAAAATAGTTGGCATGTAATTAGAAAGACGAGTTGACATCTCTCTCTCTCTCTCTCTCTCTCTCTCTCTCTCTCTCTCTCTCTCTCTATATATATATATATATATATATATATATATATATATATAATCAGACAGATGATGTGGTCCGTTACCCAGTCGTACTCTATAGTATAAGATTTGTATCATATGTTCAATTTTGTGGGAGCAGGGCATAGGCACGTCAAATTTTATTTCTAACATTCAACTTTGCAAACCAAGTAAAGAACATTTTGATGCTACCTTTATGTTGAATATATGTACAATTCATTATGCAAAGATAGTAAAGAAAATGTCAACATCCTGTCAAGAATACATATACACACTTCAATCTCCTGGCACCTGTAATGTATTATTCTACATCAGTAATATATCAACATTACAGAATTTTTTTCATGATTTGCTTTTCTTTTGAACATTCTGACCAGAGATGCCATATGCTCTATTTCTAATGTGTAATACTAGAAATATAATATTACAAGAGAAAAAAATCTAGATCTTCCTTTATCACCTAAGTCTTCCTAATCACCTTTTATTTTATATAATGGGCCACAGCAAAGCAAAAGTACAGTTTCTTCCAGTTGCAGATCCTTACACCTGCAGGGGGGAGGAGCAAGGAAGACAGGGAGAGAGGAGAGAAGACAGCATCGATGAGAATGAGTCACGGTGTTACAAGTAGCAGAGTCCTTAGCCACAATTTCTGAGTCTTCTCCGAGATAGCCTTCCTCTCCCTTAGTGTAACTAACCTTGAGATATCCCTCCTGACTGTAAGTAACTGAGGTCTATTACTACATTTACCTTCAAAACAACTTCCTTAATTTTGACTTGGCTTCCAGAATACATGCACCACATTCCCCAGTTTTAGGGTGTATGTGCATTGAAATAAGTAGATACAGGATTATATGTGCAAAAACACCCCACCATATAGAAATTTAAGCAGGGAGGTAAAATGGAAAGTAAACATCAATATAATACTTAGGTGATACTTTCCGTGTGAGAAGGTTATGAACTCGATGTAAAAAAAGCTGGGTAAAATATCTTGACCATTTCAGAGACAGAAATATGTTCATATTCACCTATTATATCCCAAGAACATTTTTCTACAGAGGGGTAGCTATTAATAGGTCTTTCTTTTTTTTGCTTCTATTAAAAATGCACAATAGTGCACTCTATAGAGGAAGAAAATACTGTATTTTTAAACTCCATAATATTCACTTTTTGTAAAAAGTCTTTCTTTATATATGGAAAAATGAATGAACTATTTAGTCTCTGCGTAGCTAGAGCTGGTATGGTATGCAGTAGAGGGAAAGTGAAAATGTACAATCAAGGCTGGAGGAATGGCTCAGCGATTAAAGCACTTGCTTAGCAAGTGCTAGGTCAAGCGCTAAGTACCTGAGTTTGATTCCCCAGCACCACATAAGCTGGGCATGGTGACACAGGCCTATAATCCCAGCACTTGGCGGGGGAGTGGGGGGGGGGGGGGGGGGGTTGAAGCAGGAGGATTGCTGCAAATCCAAGACCAAGACCAGCCTATGTTCCATAGTGAGTTCAGGACTGGCCTGGGCAGCAGAGCAAGTCCCTGTCTCAAAAGAAAAAAAAATGTACAATCAGACATGGAATTAATGAATTACAGACTTTTTGGTAAACAAAGAAGTAAATTAAATGAAATAAATGAGTATTAGAATGTAGGTAAAGGGTTTTGCATTCAAGGGCATGACATTTTAAGTGAAAGAAAAATTCCCAAGTGTGGAAGACATTTCTCTTCGTTTCTATATTTTGCCCACACAAGCGCTAAGTCAAACTTTTATCCAAAAGGTCACCATCTTCTCTGTTGTCACAAGGAGGCAGTGAAAGTGCTGAGACTGAAGCAGTGTATTACCACCGTCCTGAGCCAGATACGGTCAATCAGTGTCAAACGTGACAGAGAGGCACCCGGCAACGCAGCTTATCAGAGCAATCTTTGGGTACCGCTACTGAGGAAGTCCGTGACAGCCGCGAGAAAGAGCGTAAAGCCAGGGCGGAGGATCATGGCAGTGACTGGAATAGGTATTTTTAAGCAAGTAACGAGTCTGTGATTTAAGGTTGACTGGTAACATAAGAGCAACTGGTTTAACCGTTCGTTCTTAAATCCCCTCCAAACTATTTAAATTATCTGCTTATCTAATTTATTTTTTTTAATGTAAACACTCATTGACACCGCTTTGGCGGTGTCCAAAAAATAAAGCAAGTTTAAAAGATTCTGTCTTATTAAGTATTTCAACGTAACAAAGTACAATGCCAAGAAAAAAAATATGAGAAGTAATACATCGGCATCCATCACTGCTGTGGGCCAGACACATCCAGGTAGCTGTGCACAGGCCCCGCCTGCACCTCGGAGCCCGCGTGACTGGGTTTACTTGGCACCGTCCTTACTTCCTGCCAGAGGCAGCCAGGTAACCCCACGCAGACCCGAGCAGGAGCTGAGCCTAATTAGCATTCACGGCTGCAGCCTCTTGGAAGTTGCCAGAAGGCCTCAGACAGATGGCATCCCCACTGACGCTCCTGGGAACACAGCCTAGATTCCCACAACAGAGCACTTGACTTGCCCATGGTACTACTGATACCAGTGGCTTGAGGAGGGGACACTCATTAGAAGCAGCCAGAATCAACTGGAACAACACTCAGCCATTTGAAAAATTCTCCAGGAACCGGAAACCGATAGAATGCTAGCGAACTAAATGATACAGTGCCCAACATCTGCTTCACATAAAGAAATGGAGGGAGTACCTATACTCTGTTTTCTCCATCTGAGCCAGCCACAACTTGCCCAATCCGACTGAGGGCGAGAGGGTGCCAGGACAGACAGCTTCATCCACAGCGGAAAACCCTTTCTAAGGCGGACCAAATAGCAATTGTCAGGTCTGAAAGTAAGAAGTAGGGAGCTGTAATGAGGACTCCCACCTGACAACACAGTCAGCAGACGGCACAGCCAAAGAACGACACTTCCACTACCAGATCACAGAGATTACTTAAAGGACTATCAAGTCAAGGAACACTCAAGAGCAACATGACAAAACGAGGGGTTACATACCACAGAAAGGCCCGAGCTCACCAGGGAGACCCACGGAGAGCCAGAAGATCCAAAATTTCTAAACTTTGAAAACAATATTTAACCTCCTGGAAGAACACAAAACAGACTCAGACAACAAACTATACAAGATACTTACAGAACTTTTAGAAAGTTTTAGCCAAAGCAATTAAGGAGGAAAGAAACGCAAAACTAACAAAGCTATAGATGTACTTCTCAGTATTTCCTGTTTCCTGGGGATCTTGGTCCCTCCGGTTGTAGCCCTATATTTCGTGTTAAAATGCCTCTTGAGACGTGTAGAGCTGTCAGGAGTCCTGAATTTTAAAAGCTTTTTTTCTTAACCACTATGCCTTCAAACATTTGGCATTTGGCAAATACCACAAGGGGATGGTTGAGCTCATCTTGTGGTTTTCTTCTATCAAGTTCATGTTCTAACAATCATTGACTGTCCTTCTAGGTCTCCAGTTACTTCCGATCACTAAGATTTTGTTTGTTTGTTTTTATAATTGTTCTCGGTGAAGAGTTACTATAATATGAGCCACTCATTCATTTTAATATTGGTGATTCTAGCTTGCAGAGAAATAACGTTAAGATTTTTTGAAAATAGCATTCTGTTGGCATATGTACAAATAATATTTTAATATTACTACATGAAGGCAATTTTGAGTAACTGACAGAATACTGAGTAACATTCAGGGAATGTGACCTAGGCTGTAGGGTCACAGTCATAACTATGAACAAGTAACACAAAAATTTCTATTCGTATGTTTCAGACTTTTCGGGAGTGTTTTGGACACAATCAGCTACAGAGGAGTATTGACAAAAAAAAAAAGTGTGAAGTATTTTCTAGTATTTTCTCTGGTTAGTTTTAAGCACCAATAGAGTACATTAAAGAGCCAAAATTAAATGAAGAATTGATAGTTCTATGTGAAAAACAACAAGATGTGTTCTGCAACAAAAATACAATAATCCCACACCAGCTACAACAAACTCGTGTTCGACCTGTATACAACCCTTTGGATGGGAAAATGCTACAGGACAAATGAATGAAGTGGGTACAAACTAAAGACCTAACTGACACTACCGGAAAAGTGAACACAAAATCAAAACACAATTCGAAGTAATCAATCATCTCAATAAAAAAGATTTTTAATACCCAAATCTTTAATTGTCCAAAAAGTATGACATACGGGATAATGTGTATTGTGTTCTCTTAGTTTGCATAATCATGAGACGATTTGAAATTTTCCAATTAAATTATTCATACTCTTGAGGTTCATTCTTATTCTATTAGCATCTTGGAAAGTCATTAAGTAGAGATTAAGTTGGAGCAATGTAATGATAATATTTTTGGTATGTATAATATCTTGATCCCTAAGGAATGCTGTGTAACTTTAGAAAGTAAGGAGGAGGCGAAATGAGTCAGAACATGGAAGAGGTCCCCAATCAACCTGCTTAACACAAGTGAGATGGCCAAGTGCCATTGTTGGGGGGATAACTTTCTCTGTATCAGTCAACCTGTCCACCACTGTTGTGGTTAGGATCTGGAGCGTCCCCCAAAAGTCTCATGTATTTTAATGTCATGGATTGTCTATGGAGCCATGCAGTGTTGGTGGATTGGGGTCTGGCCTGGAGGGGTTGATTGCAGTTGTTGGGATTAGGGGCGTGTGAGTTAAGGCTAAGGGCATGTGACTTAAGACTAAAGGTGTATAGTGGCCACACCTTCAATACCCGGATGCAGGAGAGACTAAGACTGGGACTTGGACTAGTCTCGATGAGTCTCACCTGCCTGGCAGTGTGTGATGTCCTGAGAAGCTGCCTCCGCCTCTCTGCCTTTGCCGTGTACTTCGATTGCTGCCAGCCGCCCCTGAATGGACTGTGACCATCTGAAACTATGAGCTAAAATAAACCTCTCCTGTCCTAAATCTGTATGTGTCAGGTATTGAGTCACAGCAACGAAAAAAGTAACTGGGGCAACCACAAAACTTCAATTTGGAAATTCTGTGTGGCCATAAACATTTATTTTAAGTTCGAATGAAAATAACATTTATTGAAAGGAGTAAAATTAATATCCTTATCACTCAGGCAGAATTTCCTGTGCCCAAAACTGTAGTCAGTGAAGATCAGTGACATAATTCAGGAGCATTTCATTTCCACTTAAGACACTCAGTTCTGAATTTTCATACAACTCACATTCAAAGTTGATAGACTTACATATTACAGAAGTTATTCTGTTCATGATAAAATTACACATTCTCATTAAAAGTTCATTTTCACTTTGTATTTATTTTGCACCAGGCAAAAAGAAGCAACAAGCACTGCCAGATTGTTGCAACATTATTTTCTCTCTTCTATGATGTGTTATATTGACTTTAAATTTGAGAGATATAGTATCAATTTTAAGGTTTTTGAAATACTTTTTTTGTTACACTTGTGATGAGCAGAACCGGTCTCAAACCCCTCTCATTCCAGTCCTTTTGTCCATTTATGTTAATAACATAGGCATTCATTTTTTGATCCAATTCTTGTAGAGTCATATAGCCTATACTATACCAAGAAAATGTTTCAGAGTAAAATAGTCTCAGAAAGAGCAATAAAATAGTACCAGATGATGTAGCTTTAATAAGGTTCATGTTTTATTTGTTTTAGCTATTATCTCAAAGAGTCAATATTATCACTTTAGTAACAGGCTGAAATCCTATACTTATACCTGATTATATAAATCCTACATAGATCTAAAATAAAAATTCATCTTTGGTGATAAAATAACAATTTGAACATTTTCTTTTCTAGTTTCTGATAATGCACTATTTCTTTATATCAACTCACAAGAGTCTACTAAATATCCCATTTCATATTTTAAGAGAGGCATAATGTTTTATTAGATATAGTGGGTGCTAGTTTTCCCTCAAAGGAATGTTTTCTGAAGTCATAACAAAGAAAGTCACGATACAGTTTGGAGACAGCAGAGACAGGCAACTTGAAATTAAAGAAATACAAAAAGAGAACACATTTTATGGCAACTTCTCATTATTGGAAGAAAGTATTACCTTAATCCTTGAATACAGCTGTATGTCCATAATAATATTTTCATATTTTATTCATGTCTACCTTTTTATCTGAGAAAATTCTAACAATCTATAAGTGATGTGGAATTGCTCAGACACCTGCCCTCTTGTGTAAACTTGAGATCCTGCATTCTGAAAAGCAATCACCATTTCCACTTATAACTTTGTTTTAAAAACTTTTCCAGGTAGGTATATGTTAATAAGTACAAAACACTGAGTGGAGTTTCTATTTTCATGTTGTGTACAAATAGAGTCACAATGCTAATATCACATAGTAAATTGCTTTTTTAGATTACTACAAACATATTTCCAGTTTGGTAGCTATTTGTTACTATTGTTAGCCATACCATCAACTAGCCTATTACCAAAGCTAGAATATTGTGAGAAAAAAAGTCTTTTTCATCCTCTAGAGGAATTTCCATCCTGCCCTCCATCTTGGTTACTTCCGATTACATTCCCACCAGCAGTGTAAGAGGGTTCCTTTTCCCTACCACTTTGCCAGCATTGATGGCTGTTCAAGACCTTGATACATGCTATTCTCTCTGGGGTTAGATGGGATCTTGATGATGTTTTGATTTGCTTTTCTCTAATGGCTAAGGATGTTGAACATCTTGTCATGTATTTACTGGCTATTTGAACTTCTTCCTCTGAGAATTGTGTACTCACTTTTGCTGCCGGTTGTTTAATTGGGTCTTTGATTTTGAGGGGTCTGCTTTTCTTCAGTTCCTTGTATATTCTAGCTATTAGCTTACTATTTGAGGCATAGGTGGTGAAAAAAATTTTCCCCATTCTGTTGGTTTTCTCTGAGCTCTGTTGATAATTTCATTTACCATGCAGGAAATTTTTAATTTGATATAACCCCATTTATTGATTCTGGGAGCTATTTCTTTCTCTCTTTTTTGTGCCAATGAGAAATAAGTTGGCTTAATCTTTCCCCCACTTTTATTGATATGTATAAGTGCAAAACTTAAAGTTGACATTGATCTTGAGCATTTTGTGCACATACATATCATGGCAAAGTTACAGATCCTCTGCTCTCTTTCAACTCTCCCCCACCCAACCACTCCCCCAGTTCCCATTATTTTCCTCATTGAGTTCCATGAAGTCATTGTGATCTGGGTTTCTCATATCAAGGAAACCATTCAATATTTCAACTTCTGCTTCTGACTCACTGCACTAAGCATGATGGTCTCAAGTTGCCTCCATTTGCCTGCAAAAGCCTCCAACCTATTTGTCTTTATAGACGGGTAGTACTCCATAATATGTGTATCCATTGGTCTGTTGATGGGTACTTTTGTGTCTTCCATATTTTAGCTATTGTTAGTTGTGCTGCTATGAACATGGGTATGTTTATGTGTTGTTTATAACTCTTTGGGTAATATTCCTAGGAGAGGTATAGCTGGATAAAAGGAGATATTTATTTCCAGTCTTTTGAGAGTTTTCCATACTGCTTTCCATAGTGGGTGTACTAGTTTACATTCCCACCAGCAGTGCAGGAGGGTTCCTTTTCCCCCACAGCCTCATCAGCACTGATTGCTGTTTGTGTTCTTGATATCCACCATTCTCTCTGATGTTAGATAGTATGTTAACAACGTTTTGATTCGCATTTCTCTTATGGCTAAGGATGCTGAACATCCTTTCATGTATTTATTGGCCATTTGAACTTCTTCATCTGTGAATTGTGTATTGAAAACTGGAGCTATTTCTTTTGCATTGATTATTTTATTGAGAAGGTCCTTGCCTATACCTGGATCCTTTAAATTTTTTCCTAATTTGTCTTCCAGAAGGTTCTGTCTTTTGGTTTTGATATCTAGGACTTTCATCCACTTTCATTTAATTTTCCCTTTGACGCAGCAGCACCTCTTCTGGGAATTTTTCCAAAAAGAGTTAAAAGCATCATACAACAGAGATACATGGATATCCATGCTCACAGAAAAACAACTAACAACAACCAAACTGTGGAAGATACCAAAATACCCATCAATGGACCAATGGATGCATAAATTGTGGTATATGTCCATGATGGTATTGTACATGTCTATAAAGACAGAAAAGTTTAAGGCTCTGTAGGCAAATGGATGACGCAACTTGAGGCTTTCATGTTCAGTGAGTCGGATGTAAATATTGAATGGTCTCTCTAATAGGAGAAACCCAGAGTAGAGTCATTTCACAGAACTAAATGGGAGGGGGTTAGTGGGAACTATTGGGAAGCAAGAGAGTGTGGAAGGATCAAAATGGAGAGGGGAAGGATTCGTAATTTTGACATAATCTATATGTGCACAAAATACACAAGTTCAATGTAGACATTGTGTATCGCATATATATATATATATATACATATCAGTAAAACGGTCGAAAAATTATTTTTCCTCTGCCCTTACATTTCAGTCAATCACAAGATTTCAACTTTTCAAACCAGTCAAATCCTCTCAGACCTTGTTACACTCACTTTATTTCACTCAGAATCATTCTGTACGGTCATTGTTTCATGCCCTTAATTAGTCTCTTGCAAGGAAGATTTTGTGTCAAATAAGAAATGTCAAATATGTTCTTGCTAAATTGCATTTCTGACTGTATTACCTCTTTGCGTAAAGTAATTTAAGTATTTGTTATCTGAAAAGATGAAGTTCTTCAAATGTTATTGAAAGCCTTTCACAACGCAGTTCCTATTTGTTTCTTCAACCTATTTACTACGGTCTTTACGTTAGACTTAATCTTCCAGCAAACATGGTGCGTATCAATTCTCTTGTGTGAATCTCACCTTTCAGCCTCTTCTGATTACTCTGCTTGCATAGAGTTGCCATTTCCTCCAGCATCATCGTGACTGTTTCTCTCACTATGTACTGGATGTCACGCCTTGGAGCCCTGTGACATTCTCTGTGTGCCTGTACCATTTTAGTGTCACATTAGCTGCATTTTTTCTCTGTAAGTCTAATGGTGGATATTCAGTAATAGTGGATATTCAGAAGACAGGAGAATTTATACTGTGTGAATTCATTTTATTGATTTCACACATAACAGAGGGTATTTTTAAGCCAAAATGATAGATTGGAGAAGTCAAATGAATTTAATCTTGTTTTTTGTGCTCTCAGGACTGAAAGAGCGAAAGTGACAGAAAAACTTCAATGTTTCTCTTTTGTTGTTGTTTGTTTTGTTTTTATAACCAGAGTGTGAATTGCCAGGTTCTCAATTGAAGAATGTAAAGGCCAGGTAAAAACGGAGAAGAAGCATAAAAATTCAGCTTTTAAAAATAAGATTTATTTTTATTACATACAAATAGACATGTAAAATACAGAATGGAACACAGGAGATTAGCCACCAAAAAAAAAAAAAAAATATGGTCTAGAGATCCAGACATAAGATTTTTTTTTACTTCAAAAAAGTTATGCTAGAAGATGTCATAGAGTGAAAAGTGACATTTTATCATTCAACTCTTATGTGTCCTTCATGGACACATCATCAGTTAGGTATTCCTAGGTGATGAGAAGTCTGAGAAAAAAAACTGAAGAAAAAGAAAGCAAAGATAGCATTAAATAATTCAGTCAAAATCAGCAGAATATCTATTGCTTCTGATTATCAAGCTTCTAAAATAAAAAAAATGGGGTTCATGGTAGAATTCTATTAAGAACTCAATAGGAATGTGATGCCATCCCATTGTTCTCAGGTCTCCAGTTGGCACTCTCAGTGTTAAGAAAATACAAGGGTTAGATTCCTGAAACAGAATACCTTATTGGAAGTAAATTGAGAGAAAAGGGTGTTTATGATCTCACAAATAACTTGTTAAGTTCTCACCAAGATATGGTTATTTTATGGTTAATATACTTAGGTCAGGTTTTAAAATTCATATAAATCATCAATCTGTAATAAATTCCTCCCATTTAGTAATTTTCTGTAGGTATTTAGGAGTATGTTACATTCCTTGAATTATAGTCACCTGCCAATCAAAATCCCCAAATCATGTAAGATTTCTGTATAACTTCAATGTCATATTTAGTAAGCTAGAACTGGAGGGGAAATATTCTCATGCTTCAGAAGAATTGGGAACAAAACTTCAAAGAGAAAATGTAATCATCTGAAAAAGTGTGATAAAGTATGCTCATTGGAATTGAAATGGTCCTTGGTTAAAAAGTTTAAGAAGGTAAATTAAAATGCCAAGCACAAGGGATAACTTTAGCAATAAAGAATGTTTCACTCTAACTGGAAAAGGATAAGAGTTCAGTCCAATTAAATATTCATGAAACAGAAGATCAAGGCTTTAAGTCTTAGATCAAGTTCAAGACTGGGCATGAACTAATGATCCAATAGTTTATATGAATATTAAACATTCAGTAGAAGAATAACTCAAAATCATACATGGAAATAGAATCTATTTTAATTTAATTAGCTGATAATTAATTTTATTGATTCTGGATAAGAAAGTGATTTACATAACTGTATCAAAAACCATGTACATATTGAGAACTAGTCAAAGGATGAGTTGACCTCAATTTAAACATTGGTGTAACCAATTAATAGATGCAGAATGGGTGTTTCTGTAATAGCAAGATAACATTTGCTATTTCTCAGAATCTTTTACTTTCTCATATATTGGAATCAAATATATAAATATTAAATTTTATTCAATATTACTAACGTTAGATATAATGTAAGTTAATATGCAAACATATACATACAAATTTAATGACTATTCTGTGGCTCAAAATTTGCTGTCAACCTAGATTAAAAGAATGTTACCTGTTTATATTTTTAGCCTTTCTTATGAGAAAGACATGCATATATTAATCATTTGAAATGAAAATTCTCTCCTGAAGCTTCCTTAGAAACAGGAGTAAGTAATTTCATTTCAAAAGATTGATAGAATAGAAATATAGTCTCCAAAAAACCCTTTGACCAATTTGACATCAGCCTTTTAAAGATGCAGGAAAAGGAAGGTTAATCCAGCCACAGGCAGAATACCTCCTCTGAGAGGCATGTATAAACCAGTGAAATGTGCAGGATGCCTGAGACGCAGCAGAGAGGTCCAGCGAAAATAATCACCTGCTCTTCAAGCCGAGAAGTAACAAGCACTGCAGGTAAGATAAAGTTCCAGACTGTAAATCCATCTTTAGTGCAGCAGGCCTGTGGCCATACTTCCCTGGAGAAGACACCTTGTCCATCACTACAATCAGTTCACCCAAAGCTCTTTATCCATTTATTTATTTTCAAGTTGTCAGCAACGTTTTAGAAAGTAGAGGCAGACAAAGCTTCTTCTAAAAAGCCTAAGGGATCTGTTATTTCTTTAGAGCAAAATGACCCAGAGTCATTTTTGCAAAAATCACAATAAAAAGCTCTGAGTACCACTCAGCTGGCTGAACCAAAATACAGCTTTTAAGCACATACCAGAGTAATATGACGAAATATAGTGAAATTTAGAAAGGAAAAAATAAAAGAGGCTAGATACAATAAAACTCATTTTTAGATGAGTTCATCTTTTTGATTAGCTTAGTGTTTATCGTATTGTCTAGAACTTTTGCATAAATGAAAATCAGAAATTAAAATTAGACCATAAGCTTTACTGACACATCATAGAAACAAGTAGCGAAGGTAGAAATTCAACAACTTCTTAAAGATCGCATGGATCAAATTTTACCTTGACATTTGTTTATCTATCCACTATGAACATCTGAATGTACAGTTTCAATGAGCCCTGTATAGTATATATAGGGTATTTTATAACTACTAGCATATAGTGGATAGTCAATGTTTGTTGGATGTTTTAAAGAGTATTGTTTTAGATCAAAATGTCTCATCTTTGATTCAATGTGAGGCATTTAGCAAATCTATTAGCCCCTAAAATTGTACATAAAATATTTGTGTTGATGTACATTCATTTGTTCTGAAGAATAAGGAAAATATATTCTGTCACACTTTCAAATAGCACTAATTCTTGTAAGTGACTGTTTATTTAAAAATATACAAAGACATAATTTTAAGGCACTACAATATAATAGAAAAGCTTAGGACTTGTTAAAAACCCTAAAGAAGCACATTTTGCAGTCACTTCTTGGAAACATTAAAATTTAAAAAGAAGCATGGGTGTCAAATTAGAGAACGTGAGGATAAAAAGTATGACGATTTGTTTTTAAATTGTCCTGAGGTCTCAGCCAATGTAGGTACATAAAGTTAAAAACAGTAAAAGGCATGAAGGTTAGAAATAATTGCTAAAAATGTGTTAAGTTTCCATAACATGACGATCTCTATAACAGGAGATCAGGCGATCTGCCATTAGAATTAATATGAATTCAACAAGTTTGTCAGATAATACAATTAGTATTCTACAAAAGGGAGACATTAAATTACAACAGGGGAATTCACATAATTAAAAGATTCCATTTGCTAAAACATAGTGTAAATCCTTAAATATCAAGTGCTGAAGGTATATTTATTCTATAGAAAAAAATAAAATGAAAATAAACAGAAAATATTAAATAAATTGAAGAATTATGATATAAGTACTGAATATTTAGAAAGCTAGAAAGTTAATATAGATTTCTTTAACAAAGCACAAAAGTACAAACTAATATAAAAGTGTTAAATATACTAGTTACACTGAAACAGATTATGGAAAAATTAGCATTGTCTTTTTGAGAAAATTGTCAAGGTATTTTCTATGTATGTAACTGATTTAGCATTTAGAATGTATTAAAATGTTCACTTCTCAATGACCATGTTTAAAAGTCATGTGGAAACTCGGTGATGGTGGTACTAGCAATAGACATAGGACTAAGGAGAATTTATAGTAACAAGCAGTGTCATTATCAAGTACACCTTGTTGTTATGGTGTCTTTGAAGATCAAGTGATAGGATCAGTAATAGCCACAAAGTTTGCCAAATGTAAGTGTCTGTTTCTTTGATATCCTAAATTCAGTTTTCATTCTACTATTTTAGAATATGTTATACTGACTCCAACTATTAGATAAACTTTGTTTTTCTATATATAAGTGGGATTGAACCCAGCATTCTGCACATTGTTATGGTTTGGCTCTGGAAAGTCTCTCAAAAGCTAGGCTCATGTGCAAGGGTGCTGTGGAAGAGCTATGGAACCACGTGCTGCGAAACGGTGGGTCCTGCTTGTGAGGGGGATAAAGGCGCATGGGGAGAGGGTGGGGTTGCAGTGGGGGGAGAGGGGACCTAGAAGGGGCAGATCACGGAGGCTTGAGCAGAAGGGAAGGATCACTGGCACAAGGTCTGGAAGGATGTATGCGGGCTCTGCCCTTCCTGGCTCGTGTGGCTTCCTAGGTGCAATGCCGTGGACATCTCCCCCTCTGCTATATCTCCACCATGTGCTTCCACCATTACCAGCTGCAGCCTGAGACCTTCTGAAATGATGAGCTGAAATAAACCTTTCCTTCATTAAGTCATGAATTCTGTCCCAACAAGGAGACAGTAACTAAGATAAACATACTAGGAGAGCACTTCCCCATTGAGCTATATCCCACCTCTTCTTTTTTTCTTTTTTTTTTTTTTTTGGGGGGGGAGGGTGGAGATGGGGGTGGGGAACATGATCTCACTAACTTGTTAAAGCCGGCCTTAAACTTTCAGTCTTCCTGCCTTTGTCTTCCAATTGTGAGCAGATGCCTAGCCAAATAGATGATTTTCTATGCAGTAAAATGCTTCCTATTTGACCATATTGTAAAGAATAAGAGAAACAAATACTATGCCAAATTGAATGAAAAAAATCAATGTAAAAATAGATACATTAGTTAGTTTTCCTGTCCCTGGGACCCAATACCCGACACGCACAACACTAAGTATAGGTTTAAATGGTTCAGAGTTTTGGAGGAGTTAGCACGTCATCAGCTGCCTCCATTCCCACGGAAAGCCATGGCTGGGCAGCGGTGCTCAGCTTCCCTACTCTGCTTCTGGGCAGCCTTGAACTATGTCGGAAAGGAAGAGGCTCTAAAGACAATATGCAGTAGCCGAGGTCACATCTCCAAGACCCAGAAATGGGCTTCACTGATCCGCTATTCACTTCTTTCTCTAGTTAAGCTGACATGTCAAAATTAATAGCCACGAGGTAATTTATCATAAATGTAGCAGGGCAAGATGTGGCTGATCTTACAGTAAAGTTAACGCAAACCACAAATTACAAAGCCTGGAACAATTCGGTTGTTTTAATAACCGGATCAATTATTTTATATTAAAAGTAACAAAGATTTAGTCATTTTCACGCTTCCTACCAAGTAAAATTAACGATGAATTTAACAACATAAACCTCTAAAGTTTGGAAATTTCAAAATGTCAATGTGATGTATAAAATGGATATTCCATTAGGGTTGGAGGCACAGCTCGGTGATGAAAGTACTTACCTAGAAAGCTCAAAGCCCTGGTTCAAACCCCAGCACCACGTAATAGGTGGGCATGTTGGTGTGTGCTTGTAATCCCAGTACTTGGGAGACTAAAACAAGAGGATTGTTAGTTCAAGACCAGCCCAGACCTGAGTGACAGCCTGTCTCAAAAAAATGCGCATTCATTTAGATGTCATGCTTCTAACTGCTAAATATTTGTTCAAGGTATTAGTTTTATCAGAGACTTATTGATAATATAATGTCCATAAAATAATAATTTCAATATATTTCTAATAATTTTGGTATTTTATTTTGATTATGTGACCTTTGTGTCTAAGAACGATTTTTGCTTAAATATATTTTGCTTCCTATCAGTATAGCTACTGCAGAACACATCGTGTTCATTTACCATTTTTCTTTCAATCTTTTGATTCTTTATACTTTAAGCCTGATAATAAATAGTTAGAATTTATTTTTGTAATCTTTTTAAACTTGTGTTTCAAATGTTTTTATGTTTAATATAATTATTCATATATATATAGGTGTGTACCATTTTATATTTTCTATTTATTTCATTTCTTAATTGTTTTTATTTTTCTTTGCTTTTGTGGCTTTTGGTTGTTATTTTTTGTTTAAATGCACAATTTTGCATATGTCCTTCCTTTTTATTACTAAATTAGGCTATGTGTTCTCTTTTCTCTTCCTTGGAGAAGGTCTAGGAATCCCAACGTAGACCATAATTCCTCAGTGTCACAAATGAATCAATGAAGTTCTGCTCTTCTTTGACAACGTAAGAACCTCAAATACTATTAGTCTCCTAGTTATACATTGTTGTTTGTTTTAATTCTAATTTGTAACTTTAGTCTGATAAAATATTATTATTTTGATTTTAGGAGGTTAAAGATAATTTATATTTACTTCATAAATACCGTTTTTATTAGGTATTCCTTCTCACAATTGCTGATTCTCCTGGTGTCACTTTCTTTCTTCTTGAAAAATAACTTTTAGATTTCCCTGTGAGGATCTGCTGATGTAAAGATTTTACTTTGGTTATGTTTGTTCTAACATACCTTTGCCAGATATTTATAGCATAAAATTCTATATTGGCCCTTATTTTCTTTTTCAAACTCACTGCAATCCTCCTGCCTCAGCGTCTCCATTACTGGGCTTACTGTCAAGTACCAACACCCCCAGCTTACGTGGTGCTGTGAAATTAAATCCAGGGCCTGTGCTTGCTCGGTAAGCACTCTAACCACCGTGCTATTCCATCAGCCCCTGACCATCAAGGTGACACCTGATTTTCCACTGCTGCTGTTGGTAGTGAGAAGAAAGCGGTTCAATTAGTGTTCCTAGAATCTGTGGCTTTGTTCCTTCTTTATTTCCAGAAAATTCCCAAGCATTATTTATGCCAGTGTAACTTGTAGCCTCTGTTTGTTCCTTCTCCTTTCACAACCCCAATTGAGCCTAATAGTCCTACTACTCTAGTCAATGAATTTTGCCTGTTTTTTGTCATTTCCTCTCTTTTGTATTCTACATAATTTATTTTCAATCTTGTAATTAACTGCTCTAATTTTTTCACCTACATGCATATTTTAATTCATCAAATTTTATTTTCAATTATTTTATCTTTCTACATAGTCTTTTTTATTAATTTTCAAATCTGTTTGATCCTTTTAAAATATATAATTTTCAGCACTCTGAAGATGGTGTCAAACTTATCTTCTGAACGTCTAATTTAATAATATGGCCTTTGTAACTCTAGCATTTAAGTTCCTTGAAGATAATTTCCTCTTTCTAGCTCTCTAGAGTTCGTCTTGGCTTCATTTCTATTTGGGTTTGATCCTTTCTTCTTGGCATTGGTTTGTGAGAGTTCTCAGAGGTGAAGCAGCAGGGTTTCCTCTGCAGGGCACTGACATTTGCTCCTCTAAACACTCCTTGAGACGGTCCTACTTTGAAATAAAATGACATCAAAATGTCTTTTAGGACTTCCAAATGATATAGTTTGTTTTACAAATCATCAATGACAAGTTTGTCATTACAGTGTCTTACAGGATTTTCTCTCTATTCCCTGCCCTGTGAAAATATAACATCTTTGTAGTCCCTGGATACTGTCATTTTCTAGTTTGTTAACATCACAGTTTCTCCCACCCCATGGTGGCGGCCACAGAATCGTCTTCTCTGGCCACAGCAGACCAGTGGCCCATCTTGCTTCTTTCCTTTTTTTTTCTGTATAATGGTTAAAATCTTAGATCCTCAGTGTTTGGCAAAGCCTTTTGGTAAAAATAATTTATCCTGGGTCCTCATTTTCATTTAGAATTTCTTTTGGATGATATCATGGTAGGTTGTGAATTTTTCAACATTTTAAGGTATTTGAAACATACGGTTATGGGTTTGATTTGGAATGTCCCCTAAAAGGCTCGTATAGTTGGTGTTGTGAAATACTGATGCTGCTAGGTGGTGGAGCCTGGTCAGAAGGGACAGATCGCTGCAGTTTGACGCAGAAGGAACAGATCACTAAGGCAGGACCTGCAAGGCAGCTCTACCCTATCCCTTCCACTTGGTTTCTGTCTGCCATGGTGTGAGCAGCAATCCAGCTGTGCCTCCACCATGTCCTTCCACCACTGCCAGCCAAGCATAATGGGTTGTGTGGGAGCTTTTGAAACTGTGAGTTAAAAGAAATCTTTTCCTCCCTTAAGTTGTGGTGTCAAGTATTCGGTCCCAGCAACCAGTAAGTAGCTAAGAGATATTGTTACTCATAAGTATAAAGATGGAAAGGGTCAAGTTCCTAAGGAAATGCAGCTTCTAGAATTACCAGGCCAGCTTGTCACAAGTCATAGAATTGAAGAGCAGCAAACAACAAGCCAGAGGGGCATGGTGTGTTATTACACCACCACAGGCTAAATGAGTGTCACGTGTGCACTGCTCGCCCTTACTGTGTCAAATCCCATGTGGACCATGAAGAGCTGAGCCAAAGTAAATACCATGCACATGGGCAAGACTTTACCACAGTTCAGGATCCTTAAAACCAAGAAGCGCAAGGGCTGGAGGTGTGGCTCAGCAGTTAAAGGGCTTGCCTAGCTAGTGCTAAGTCAAGCACTAAGTACCTGAGTTCAATTCCCCAGCACCACATAAACAGGGTATGGTGGTGCACACCTGTAATCCCAGAACTCAGGAGGCTCAGACAGGAAGATATCCTGAGTCCATGGCCAGTCTGGGCTCCATAGTGAATTTGGGACTAGCTTGGGCTGCACCGTGAGACCCTGTCTCAAAAAAAGTAGTAATAAAATTAAGAAACTCAATCTCTTGATTTGTTTTGTGGTATTGGAGGTTAAATGCAACAGATTTACACTGAGTTACATCTACAGTCTTTTGTTTTGTGACAGGGTCTCACTAAACTACACAGAGTTGGCTCAAACGTGTGAACCTTCTGCTTCAGCCTCTCAGATTATAGGCTTATGCCACCAGTACCAGGTTCTACATT